>CAKNXH010063502.1:84766-99625 GCA_932178445.1 Andricus quercusramuli | reverse complement strand
TTTCAACATTTGAAATAATAAAAAAATAAAAATAAATGAAAAAAAAAGATTTTGAAAGAGCGTAACTTATTTGGTGATTCTCGAACCATATTATACTCTACCTGGAGTTTGGATGTAATTCAAACAAAATAAAAAATATATTCGTACATTTTCATTTCATTCATATAGGCTACATCCATACTGAAAAGATAAAAATATTTAAAACCTTATAGTTCATCGGTCTGATCGAGAAAAAAGCGAACATTTCACATAAAAAAAACCCTAATCTTTGGTCTAATCTTTCCAGATCGATTCTTCTGATTCGATTTTTTTACTGAATCGATCTTAATAAATTCGATCCTAGATCGATTCATGAATCGATCTTTTCGAGAGAATCGCCCATCCCTGAGTCCAAGGGAAACCATGCCATGGTACCATTCACACTACCAAGACTAATTTTTGTTGCAGAAAAATGGACCTTGAAATTAGCGTTAGATTCACACTTTGTTTTTTCTGTGAAATTTCTGTTCAATACAGTGAACAAACTTGAAATTTTTTTTAAATATTGATAAATTTCAAAATAGTAAGCCTTTTCCGAAGCTGTTGACTTTTTTTAAAGGTATTTTTAGACATAACGTTTTAGTTTTTTTTTAAATTAAACTAATTTTCCCATTTTTTAATTTATGCAGTTGAGGTAAACATCCCAGTAATCGTGATGGCAGTTTTCTTGCTTTTTATCACGAAGGAATAGTAAGGAGTGGTACCACGCTATGTGTTTGGTGAGCAGAGGTGGGACAAGTGACGTCCAAGAATTCGGTAATGCTTGCTACGAATGGAAACTCGTTATGCTGCCCCGTGCACATGCGCAGAGCTGTTTTCGCACTCACGTGTTATATCCACTCCCTATGTTATATTTTGACATTTCGATGCATATGTAGGCTATGTTCGTTTGTGTTCTTATTTTGTTGGGTGTATATCACGTTCCTGAATTAAAAACGAGGAGGAAAATGTCATCAAAAATACGAAAAGGATCTAGAAAGTGTAAGTACTACAATAACATTATTATAATAATTCATGGATTCCGTAAGTAAGGGATAAAGTTAATTTCAGTGAACAAAATATTGTAGGTTATTATGTTCAAAACACAAGTTTGAAACTTCAAACACGTGTTGACATCGTTGGCATGACAACCGCCAGTGCGCATGTGCATGGGGTAGCATACGAGTTTCAATTCGTAGCAAGCATTAACGAATTCTTGGACGTCACCTGTCCCACTTCCCACGTAAGGGAAACTACTCCTTACTATTCCTTCGTGCTTTTTATGTTTGTCAATTCGTGAAGAGTAATATAGTCTTCAAATATTCTATTCGTCTGAATTCAGCGAAAATATTTTAGGGGACCTCATTCATTTGAAAGTGTCAACACGAATTAATTACAGTGTCGGCCAATTCATTTTAATCCGCTAGATTTGAAGTCAAGCTCCAATTAGCCAGAATTTGCTAGCGCGAATACAGTTCAAAACTGGCCTATTCAGTCGAATTCTTACGGTATAACTCACACGCAGGGGCATATAGGATCTGTTGTAAATATATATTCATGATTCCTGTAGCTCAGTGTTGTCCTCTGGACTTATAAACTTGGGATCGCTGGTTCGAGACTCGAGACATGCAATTTTTATCAATTTTGTTCGAAGTTAGCTTGACCACGAATTAAGGCAAATTGGCAAGCATTCAATTCGCGCTGGCTCAGTTCGTTTCAACGAATCAGAAAGCAGAATTCGGGCGAATTTAAAAATGATAATTCGCCGCAATCCTCCCGAATTAGTTTCTTTTTGCTGGGATAGTAAACTTGAATTATCTTATTTGAAAAATTCGGGTCTGGGTTTTTGGTGGGGGGGGGGGGGGGATCCGCCGTGGCCCCTCTGGATCCACGCTTTAACCCACTCGTTGCAAAGTATTTGAAAATTTTCGTATACGAAATCAAATGTACGACTCAAGAATACCGATTTCGTACTACTCGACTATTTTCGTATACGAAAAACCGCCGAGTGAACCCAAAAATAGCACCTCAGATCAAAAATCTATTTAATCGCCGTTATTCTTTCATAATTATTTTTAGCTCAATACATTTGCCTATCATTTGAAACACATTCAATTAAAAAAAATGGAGGATCCAAATTAACGTCATTCGGAGATTTTTCCACGGAGGGAAAAATCTCTATAGACCTGTCCAACTAAAATGGCCGCCACACCGGAGGCCACAAAAAGCGGGCTAACCGTGTAAAATCATTGCGGGGTCATTGTTTTTAATTGTTTATAGGAGTTTTTTTGGGTAAATACCACCATTGTTCATAAATCAATTTTCAAGAAAATAGTTTAATTTTTCACAAAAGAAACAAATTTAAAACCGAAAAGAATAATATTCTACTGAATACTACGAATTTTCAAAAAATATAATTTCCAACTCAAAAAACATTTTCAAACCAAGAATGAATAGTTAATTTTCAGTAAAGAAATCATTTTCAACCAAAAAAAAAAGAAGTTTCAACAAGATATTTCAATTTTAAACCAAATAAATAACAACACTGTTGAATTTTCAAATAAAAATGGTATATAGCCGAAAAAAAAAAATAATAATAATAATTTCTAACTCAACAAAAAATTACAAAAAAAATAGAACAGTTGCATATGCAGTTAAGAAATTAATTTCTAAAAAAAAAAGGAATTTTCAATAAGATTTGTATATTTTCAACAGTTTTCCAACGAGAATAATAATATTCTACCAAAAGGGTTGAATTTGAACACAAGATATCAATTTTCAACCGTATTTGGATTTTCAACCGAAAAAGATAAATTTCCAACAACAAATGGAATTATTTAATTAATAATTTTGAAAAAAAGGAGTTTCAAACAAATAGTTAAATTTCAAACAACAACGAAATGAATTTTCTAAAAAAAAATATAAATTTTAAAAGAAGAATAATTTTCTAACAAAAAGAGGATTTTTCAACTAAAAAAAGACATTTGTCAACTGAAAATTTAGTATGTACTTAAGTTTACAGTGGTGAAAATAGATTTTCTACACATAAAAAATGTCAACAAAATAGCTAAATTTTCTACCAAAGAAATTAATTTTCGAGCAAAATAGACAAATTTCTCACTCAAATAGATAAATTGTCAAACAAGAAAAATAATTTCCTCCAAAAAGTAAATGAATTTAGAAGCACATAGACGAATTTTCAACCAAAAAGATGAATTTTAAACCAAAAAGATCAATTTTCAACGAAGAGACGGATTTTCATTAAAAATACATGAATTTTACTCAAAATGGTTGATTTTTCAAATAAAAAAACATAAGTTTTTGTTAACGGTATTTGATTTAATACATAATAATTAGAGTCCAGAATGAAAGTATGTTTTTACAACACTATCATGAAAATGGCGTGTTTTCGTACTTATGATCTGTGTGTAATGTGGCGCATTTCGAACGATGCGAATAAAGAATGTACGAAATGGGGAATGCTTACGAAAAGGCCTCTTTTCGTAAGCATTCCACATTTTCACAATAAGTGAAAGGAAGATAGTTAGATAAAGACGGAAATAGGTCGATGTTTTCAGCGACAACTGTAGCGCGCTCATCTCGCGACTTACCGTGCAGAAATAGGAGGCGTACACTGAAAAACTTCACTTTCGTCCGAATCTGACATTTTCTCTATTTTCGATAATATCACATTGATTTAACTATTGAAGAAAACCGAACAAACGCGTGACAGTATTCAGAAATAAGGTTATAAAAGCCGGTAGCCTCTCCGCCGCTAGGTGCGCTATAGTTGCTCAAGTCAAAGTTGCGGGAAAATTTAAATTAGTTCAAAATGTTATACTTCCGAAGTGTTCTCTTTAAAATAAAGTTGCTAAAATAAACAGGTATACATATATGTTGATTCTAAATTCCTTCTTTTTATATGAAAAAATTTGTTAGTTAAACTTATTTAATTTAATCTTATCGTAATCTTATCATAATTTTAACTTATGATTTGGTTTTTTTTTTTCAATCGGGGGCCTTCGCCCCCCGAACCCCCCAGCAGGGGCTTCGCCCCCTGCACCCCCACCAGGGCTGCGCCCTGGACCGCCCCCCCCGCAACTTCGATCAGGTAGCGTTTTTTTACGATTTTCATGATCTTGTTGTAAAAAGTTTCGTGCATGTCTCGTGGTAGGCCCTTTTCTTGACTCGTGCAGTGTTTTGAGACTCGTCTTCGGTTCGGGCACCTTCGGTGCCCTCACCTACGACTCGTCCTAAAAACACTGCACTTGTCACGAAAAGGCCATCGCCTACCACTTGTAATGCAATATACTATTATTAAACGTATAGAGTACAATATTGAAAGTGAAACTAAACGCATTACACAAACAAGTTTCTAGTCACCACTAAGACGCTCTCGGTTCAACTGACGCCGCTTACGCTACTACGTGACCAGGCCCAAGGCTCTCCCCACTCTTAACATCCATTATGGCACAGTACACCATCGGCTTACATGCACATTACACACACAAGCACAACTACGACGGAATATAGAGTTTTCACTTCAACACTCCCTAAAACTTTGCATTCCTTAAACTCAGGAAACAATTCTTACTGTTTCATATACTATTACATGGGAACAACTTGCTCTCGATCTCGCTCAAACTTACAAGAGGTTAGTCCTCAAGTAAAAAAATCTTGGTTTTTCTAAAGCTTTTGTAAACACATCAGCTGCGTTTGTTCGTCAGTTTTAACATACTCCACGTTAATTTCACCTTTTTCATATAAATCGCGTACAAAATGATACTTTATATCAATTTGTTTACTACGCTGACGTAACTCCGGTTTTTTTACAACTTCAATCGCACTCGAATTGTCTACAAGTAATAAATATTCCTTTATTTCGCAAATGACATTTCAATAAACAATTTCTTTAGCCATACGATTTCTTTCGACGCTAAGGATGCGCTGATATATATATATATACTCACCTTCCATCGTCAATAAAGCCACACAGTGCTGTTGCTTACTTTGCCACGTTATCGCAGCACACCCGCATATTTACAAACAATTGCAGACGTCGATTTTCATGATTCTTTGTCGCCTTTCTTGCGATAGTGTAAACCCAAACCGAGACTTCCTTTTAAATAACGCATGATTCGCTTTACTAAACATCAGTGCCCCTCGCTTGGATTCTCGAATGCTCTAACAGCGACATTTACCGAGAAACCAATATCTGGCCTGCTCACTACTTGTAAAAATGAGATTGCCTACAACTTCTCGATAAGGTGCTGCGTACAATCCTTTTTCTCAAAATCCATTGAACTCCTTCCAGTTTCAATTGGATTTGAAACAGGATTTGCATTTATCATACCAAAACGCTTTCAAACCCTTTCTGCATATCGCCTTTGATTGATAAAAATAGATCCATCATTTAATCTAAAAACCTTTATTCCAAGGAAATTAGTCACATTCTTTGTGTTAGTCGTTTTGAACTCCTTACTTAATACGTTTAAAAACTCATCTAAAATATTTTCATCGGTACTCAACTTAATGTTTAAGTGTCATATCCATTGGAATGTTATTCAAAATAACTTGGCACACTACTAACTATTATTTTAAAAATATTACTTAGCAAATGCAACAGATTTTCAATATATTTTGTACATTTATAAAGTGTCATTTTCAAATTCTCCTCGAAACTCGCGCGAAACCGTCAAAAGTGTCGTCTGCTATGCTCTTCCTTTTCACATTTTTATAACTTTCAGAGTAACTGGAAAATTTAGAACCAAAAAACTTTTTGTACAAGTTTATCATAGGGTATGTCCTAACGACTACACTACTTTTTTTTTTAAACTTTCCTGATGGAGATATTTGGGTCTGACCGCGTTTTACCAACTTTTTCCGTCATGACGAACGTGACGAATGTAGCCGCCTTTATATTTTGACAGAATTTTATTTTGTCGATTTTGCGTTGTGCGCAACGCAAATCATCAAATATTTCCTCTATGTCCCATGATGGCGCAAAACTTAGCACCGCATTTTCACAGCGAATGAAAAATACACTCCCAGCAGCTCTCAGGGAAAGTACGTGTCGCCATTGATTATTCCATTGTATTGCTAATATAGATTGCTGTTTTGCGCTCTCATGGGACAGTAGAGAAAATATTTGATGCTTTGCGTCGCGCACAACGCAAAACCGACAAAAGAAAATTCTGTCAAAACGCCGATTACTTGCAAATTTTGTGAAAAGAGTGAGCGCACAGACATTTTCTGTAACTTTGTTTATTATTTTAATAATAGGAATCGACAGTGACGACAATATTGAAATATTGTTGGTTATGTTACAAGTTGGCAGACAATAATGAACAATAAGGACCAGCCCCCTGGAACCAATATCTTTGCTGGAACTCTGAGTTGAAAATGTACTATGTGTTAACGGTGGCCGTGTGGCGGCGCCAGCTATGCAGTTGGCCTATGATCGTTGCAAATGCATTGCAAAATAATAACATTGAATTTAATAACACATTAAAAGTAATTTACTGACAGTATTGAATAATCTTTGAGTGTTTTAATTATCTTTGCGACATTTTCTATCCTCTAAGCGAAAGAAAACTGAGGAAAACTGCTTTTAGATGTAAAAATCTGCATGTATTTACAGATGTTCCAAAATATCCACGGTGTTGAAATTTTGTACTTTAGATTATAAAAAAATGATATCTTAATATATTTTCAGGGTGACCGCTGGACCAAGAAACCGGGAAATGACAGTGAATTAATTTTTTATCGGGAATTTTACAAATATTTAGAAAAAAAATCGGTCTCAGTTTGATTTTAACAGTTTTTAAAATAATTAGTTGAATTTTTATCTGTTTCAATTATATCATTCAGTTTACAATGCGTAATTCAAAAATCTTTCACTTGAACATTTTTTATTTTAGTTTTTAATTGTTAAGCGTACATTTTCCATTAAAAGAATTCAAAAATGTAGTTTTAGAGACTTACAAATTTTTAAATTAGAAGCATTTGGGATCAAAAAATTTGGATACAAAATCTTTTTAATTGATAAAACTGTGGATATAAATTATAATGATTCTTAAAATTCAACTGTGCATTAAAGATTAAAAAGCGAAAAATAATTAATTTTACAAGATGATGCGAAATCCGTTCAAAATTTAATAATTTTAAGATTTTAACGTTAAAGATTAATTAATTATAACTGAAATTTCGGTACAAATAGCCCACGGCCTAATTTAAAACAAAATATCGATTTGTGCACGTTTTGAACGAAAAATTTAGATGATTTTTATGAATTGTGAAAGGCTTCAAAAGAATAAGAAATATTTTCTTAAGATTTCTAGGAAAATTGTAAATGGCCTTTTATTTTGAAAAATAAATTTTAAGAGAATATTTAAACAGGTTTAAAAAGATTTCTGAAATTGTCGAAAATTAATCTGGAAGATTTTAAGTGAGCATTTTTTATTTTGCAGGATTTAAGCGAAAGAATTCGCGTCATTTTGAAAGATGTTTAGGTCTGTAAAAATTTGAAAATTAATTCATAATTTGAAAAAAATGTGAAACAACGTGCAGATGTTTTATGATTTTGAAATGGAATGTTGAAGCCTTTCAAGGATTCTCAAACTCTGATTTTAAAATTTTCAAGTTTAAAAAAATGAACCTAAAATATACACTGTGAACAAATTTAATTAATTTTAATGAATTCATTTGAAAATTTGCTTTTCGGCATAACTATTTTCATGAAATTTAGCTTAAGATTTAAGACGAAAGGGGAACTTTCATTATACTTGTTTTTGAATTAAACATGAACTAAAGTTATTTCAAGATAAAAAATAAACGTTGTTAAAAATTATTTATGAAATCAAGGAAAACATTTTATTGTTAATTGTAACTAGTTTTTGAAAAGAACCCGAGGTGAACTTTTGAAATCAATATTTCACCATTTTCAGTGGTACGTTTTTATTGAAAAACTTTTAGTTAGGAATTATAAAATCGTTAGCTTTGTGAAGAATAGGTTTCCATATTTAAAATTTTTGATAAAAATGTACGAATGAGATTTGCAGACAATCTTTTAAGGAACAAAATAAGCGCTACAGCATCAGAATTAAGTAAGAATTCCAACTTTAACATAAAGAGAAAAATAAAAACATTAAACTCTAAATAGTTATTGTCAAATAAAGAAAACCCGAAATATTTTTTCAAAATTTCACCTCGAGTTCTTTTCCAAAATTAGTTACAATTAACATTAGCATATTCTCGTCGATTTTATAAATCATTTTCAACAAGTTTCATTTTTTGAACTTGAAATAACATATGACAAATAATAACAGGCATGAGAAATTTATATATAGTTATATATAAAATTGATTATTTTCTATTAAAAAATTATTATAAATTTGTTGTTGCGGTGAAAGCTTATGTATGTTTAATACTTAAGTTTCACAAAAACTTCTATATGTATGAAAAAAATGTTTCATTTTATAACTTAGACATTATTTTATTAATTTTACCTACCCCCTTTATAAAAAGTTCATTAAAACACGTAATTTGTTTAATAAAATATTTGAAACCCCGAAATGAATTTAAATTAATAAATAAAGTAAATATTATATTATATATTATATTATAATAAGAAATATTATACAGTTTAGACTATTGTCTTTCCGGATATTAAAAATTATAAATAATTATATGTCTGTTTTAATTGCGCATAGAAATAATTGGTTGTAGTTACTAGGAATGAATTGGGATTTGCGTCTAAAAGCAGTGAATTTTACGATTTTCGCAAATTATTTTTAACTCAAAAGATTAAAAAGATCCTAAAGATCCATTATCTTTTACCAAGAGCTATCAGAAAATTATTTTTACTTAACAAACATTTTTTTAAACATATTCGCCTTGCATTATTTGAATTCTAGGCCAACTGCATAGCTGGCGCCGCCACACGGCGACCGTCAACTCTCATGACAATATTTTCTACAGGCCTCCACAGAGAAGTGGCATGGGGCTGATAAGGACGATGGGAATGCAAAATAACGCAATCATAAAGGTGGCTACATTCGTCAGAACATTTTTGTCGCTAGAAGTCACTAGCTAGTGATTTGACATTTTGCGCGTTACGCCGAGTTTTGCGCTGCCATGAGACGGCACCCTCACTATATGCAAAACTACTGTATTAGCCAGCTTTTTGTGACCTCCAGTGTCATCGACATTTCGTCTGACGTAACAACTTGGAGAGGTCTATTTTCACAAGTTGTAGTTCTGCAATCGTGTGAAAGAGCCCTAATGCTAGATCCGCAGGCTGCGGATCTCTAGGCAACCTCTATAGTTAAATGGTCTTGGACACTATAGTGTAGATGAGGTAACATCGCGTGATTTTGAGCCATGGACATAGGAATACAAGTTGTCAGTGCATTTTCTTGCCGGTAATCTTAAAGTGGGGAAAACCGCCATCTAAGAATGTTCAAGAGATAATCAGAAAGAAAGAGATAAGAGTTTTTCTGCTCTCCCTTACTCTCATATATTTTGGCATCCAAATATGGCGCTTGCGTATTTCAAGGCTTCAATCAACGCGTTAGGATATGCCTTGTCTCCTCATTTTCCTATGACCATGAATTCATGATTTAATTAGTGGTTGGATTTCATCATGGCGTTTTTAACTTATGTTGATGATTATTATATGCCCAGAATTTTTTGATTTTAAATAGCTCATTTGTTTTTATGCATGTGTTACTTGCTTTACTTACTTAATTTAAATTTGAAGCCGTTGCAGATACATAGTTTGATCCATGGCAACAAATACAACACATAATATTCTAAAAATGACGGACACTGAAACTTGCACATCAACATCAGAGAATGAATTTTCCAATTTTTCTGAGGGTGATAATTTGAATTTGAATGAAATGAGTGGGTTTTATGGTAAGTAAGCCATGGCAATTTTCTAGCGGAAAGGTAGTCTATCGGTGCTTCTCTGGCGTAATTAAAAACTCGGATTCCTGAAAGGGTTACCAATATAGAGAAATAAACTTTTTCCCCCTAAATTATATATTTTAATGTGTTAACCGATTTATCTAAGCTTTAGAAAAATGAATTTTCAAATTCAGGATGTCGGAAATTATTTTTGAAATAAAATTATAAACTTTTTTTGGAGATAAATTAGAACATATTTTTAAAATAAAATTAGTATTCATTTTTAAAATTAGACACAATTAATTTCCAAATTAAATGAAAATTTGCTTTCAAAATTAAATTATAACATAGTTTTCAAATTCAATTTTGAAGATTGTTAAAGTTCAAAAAATGTTTCCAATTCTCGGAATGTTTATACACAAATCAGTTCCTGCTGGGACAAAAAATAATATAGCATGCTGTTTTATTTTTAGATTTTCTAATTATTATTTAGAGTTTGCGTTTGACTTCTTAGCTATTGTGGATTTATCGCAAAAACAAGGGGTGGACACTTTTTTTCATTTCTCATTATAACCATCTTAATATCTGAGACTGAATTCCATTGTTAAGCGGTTTTATGACAGGTTAAAAATACATTCCCGAAAAAGTATGCTTACAACTTTATATGTGAAGCTGTAATTTCATTATTAATATTGCCATTTTGACACTTTTCAAATACCTATTTCTATTCTTGTATATATTTTTTGTTTAAATTTACACTAGACGAAAGATTATATTTACCAGCTCATATTTACCCTTTCATTTTTCGGATAGTAAATCTTGTGCTTCTTTCACTTCTTGATTTATGTTCAGTGGTGGGATTTTAGTTGTTTTGTTCAGTATTTTGACTGCAGGAAGATTTACAGTTATAGCATTTCGCGACGTAATTGCAGATAATTGAAGATTTCACGGATTCTATTGTTTCGGAATTTAGATGAAAACATACAATAGTCGTGGCAGTCAGCTGTTTGGGTTGTGATTGGTAATCTTGTGTGGCAACAAATTTCCAAAGTGGTGCGGTGCGAGATAGTGTTTTGTATATATATGTATATTATGGTGGTCCAAAATAATACTAGATTAGCTATCTAATACTAGAAACTGAATCTTCATAGAGGGAAAACTCTTAAAAATGATTGAGCGAGCGCATAGTTAATCAATTTCTCATGGACTTTAACATAGAAAAACCTCTATTTTTCTTCGTGTTATTGAATTTAACATATAAATTTTGGTCATAAAATAATGAAATTTCGGAAACTCAATACTCAGGCTATAAGAATAGACCTTAAAAAATGTGGTTATCAAAAAACTAATTAGAAGTGTTATTTTTTGATCTACAAAAATGATGGTTTTTGACTAAATAGGCCGAAAATTATGATTTTCCGGAGCTCATTTTAGGCCATAAATGTTGGGTCTTTTAGTTAAGAATTACAATAGTTGTTCTTCATAGAGTCAGAAATTGATCAATAAAAAATGGATCATTTTGAAGTTCAATATCAATAAGATAATTAGCAAAAACTAGAAGAGATTCGTCCCTAAAAGGCGGAGAGAGTCCATAAATAGCTACACGATGATGGGCGGGAATCCTTTCCCAATCCGTTCAAACACTTTAAACTATACAGTGAAACTTTTATACCCAAAGTTATACGAGTATCCCATTATGTCACAGTGGAAAATAAAAGAAATAGATATTTGGACCCTAAAAATGAAAATTTACATTTTAAATATATATTTATGTGATTTTTAATTAGAATACTTCGATCATCCAGTAATATTATTTTCTTAATGAATTGTTATTCAATTAAGTGTATAGTAATTTATCAAGTATAGAAAAAATAAAATGGTAAAAAATAAAGTATTAGAAAAAGAAGAATTATTTAAAAAATTAAATTGTTTAAAAATAAAATCATTTAAAGAAAATGTTGAAAATTGAAATGTTTGACAAGTTTAAATAATTTTTTACCAAATAAAAATGTATAAAAAAAGATTGTTTTTTAAATAAATTTGTTTTAAAAAGAAAATTTGTTGAAAAAAGAAAATTGTTGAAGAAATTAAATTGCAGAGGAAATGAAAGATTAAAAAATAAAATTTAAACTAATAATAACTTTTTTTTTAAATGATAAAATCGTTAAAAAAAGAAAGTAATCAATTAAAAAATAAAATTGTTGAAGAAATAAAATTGAAAAAAATAAAATGGTTCAAAAAAAGATAATTGATGAAGAAATAAAATAATGAAAAAAATTTAATTAAAAAAATTAAACTGTTTGAAAACAAGAATTTTTTAATAAATGAAATTGAAAAAATCAATTGTTTTAAAAATTACAAACTTTCAACAAAATAATTGTTCAGAGAAAGAAAATGGTTGAAAAATAAATACAAAGATAGGCAGTCTACGTAAAATTAAATTAACTTATTATAATTCTTTAACTAAATTCAATCATTCATTCCTCTGTAACTCATTAAAGTTTGTCAACATTTTCAGTAATAGTTCCTACTTTAAAATATTGTGTCATTTCTACCAAACTTTCTATGAATTACTATACAATACATGATTGAACTCAGTTAAACAATCAACAATTACTTAATTATATTAAATGTACATAAATTAAACTCATTATAACTAGTGATATATAAAAGATAATAAACTATTATCAGTGATACAATTTATTCAATTATTCTTATAAATTTATTACTTATTTCTCCAGAATTTAAAATAATGAAAACATTCTCAATAAAGTATAAATTCCTAAGAAATCCAAGGATTAGTCTAGATTGTCTAGAACAGGTGAAGAATATACAAATGTGGAAATCTGGGTCTCACTACCTGAGCCCAAAGTGAGTGGTTTACTGCTCCGCCCACTAACCAATAATTCCCTGAGAGTAACAAAGGTGCAAATGCAGAGTCAGGTTGCCCATTGACAGTTGACGAGTTTATGAACGTACCAGAGGTTTTCTGAAAAAAATCGACAAGACGCAATTTTGACCCATTTTCGAGAAAAATGCATTTCGAAAATTGCGAACGGATAGTCATCGAGCCGGTGTGAAAGTATTTCGAATCGTCGGTAGCTCCCTGGTAGAGCGCTCGGCTGATAGCCGCAAGGTTGCGCGTTCGATTCTCGCTATCGATATTTTTTTTTTCATTTTTTTATCCATTAAAATGCTTGTTTGTTCCATTTTTGAATAACATTTGATAAAATTATACCATTCAATGATTATTCATTCCTTATTTTCAATGGAAACTCTGTTAATCGTATTTTTATTACCACTCGCTTGGACAATTGTGCATTTGCTTAAAATTCTTTATTCTTCGATAGTTTCTGGTATTTATATTATTAAATTAAAGTAGGAACAAAGTAGGAAAAAAGTGAAAAAATACACTTTCAAGACACTTCTGATTCTTGTTAGTAAATATCTATGAAATGAGTTACTACATCCACTGGCATTTCGTATTTATTATTTAAATTTTCATTTGAAATACTTCGTTTAACTTTAGTTTAATAATATAGATACTAGAAACTATTGAAGAATATAGAATTTTAACAAAATGCAAACAAGTCCAAACAAGTGGCAATAAAAATACGATTGACAGATTTTTTATTGAAAATAAGGAATAAATATTAATCATGAAATGGTATAATGTTATTCAAAAATAAAAAAATCTGCCCGCTTCGCGGGCACATTCTCATCGCGCGCTTCGCTCGCAATAGATAATAGAAACAAAAAAGTTTGAGCGCACTTACGGCGCGCGATTTGGGCGTCGCGATTTGTATTTGATTTCAAATCAAGAATAATTATATAAATTAGGCGACAAATTTTGTTAGTTAAAATGTTATTTTAGATTTTCCGTTATTCAAAAAAGTTATTTTTTTCATTTTGAATATATTCTTACAACGAAAATTGATTTTTCCAAAGTTTTCCAAAAATTTGATTTCTTTTACTGTCAATGTTATTTTCACGAATAAAATAAAAACTACGCATCCTATCGAAACATGATGGATAACAAATTTGTACCTCTTCTTTGAATGAACAAATGTTGTGTCCGTCATGTTTTTCGTAGCTTGTGTTATTCGTCTAAAAATTTATTTTTTCTATTTTCAATGCTGTTTTTTATGAATAAAACAAAAACTACGCGTCATATCAAAAAGTGAATAATAACAAATTTGTAGATCTTTTTTAGGTGCATAATTTTGGTCCAGTCATCTTTTGTCGTATCTTGCATAGTTTCACAGAAAAATTGAATTTTTGATTTCTCATTATTTTGTTGTGCGATCAGAATTTAAATTTTTTATTTTTTGAAAAATTCAAAAAGTTGTTATGAAAATATTGTAAAGTGTTCAAAAATCAACGTTTTTCTTCTCTTGACTCCATATAGAGATATCCATATAGACCCCTGGGTCTATATGGATCTATACGGAATTATTAACAGTCACTGAGCTGGTTTGTATGAGTTTCTGGTGGTATGCTTACTTGATTTGAGGGAATGCCTTATTGGTCCCCATAGACCCTAGGGTCCATATGGGTCTTTACGGAATTACCATTAGCAGCTGATGTGGTTTTTTATGGGTTTATGGTGGTATTTTCACTTTGTTTTGGGGAGTGCCTCATAGGCCCTTATAGACCCCTGGGTTTAGATGGATCTATACGGAATTTCTAACAGCCGTTGAGCTGGTATCTATGAGTTTCTGGTGGTATTTTCACTTGATTCGAAGGAATAGCTTATTGGTCCTCATAGACCCTGGGGTCTCTATGGATCTATACGGAATATACATATAGAACCTGTTAGAATTACTGTTTGGAATTCCATATAGAATACATTTTTGTAAATTTGTATAGAGGTCGGGACATAGCAAGATGTCTTTAAAATCCTGTAAGAAATCTCCATATAGAAACTAGTAG
>CAKNXH010063502.1:61033-74903 GCA_932178445.1 Andricus quercusramuli | reverse complement strand
CATACTCTTTTTATATTATAAATCATATTGCAATAAAACAGTTTATTCGTACATTTGGAGGAAAATTTAAAATTGAAACGAAAATAATTAAATTTATATAAAATTCTGGTGATTTTAAATTATTTTGAGGTATTCCAGGGAATACCAAAGGAGAGGCGGAGAGGGGAGATACTCGAGAATTCGATCGAGATTCCCGAGAACTCGGGAGATAAAACTCGGTTTCCATTCTCTGTTCTCCCCCCCCCCCCCCAAGAACAGAAGTTTTGGTGGGACTGACGGTACAACTACCATATATTCTCCACCATACGATGAATCACGACTTAACTTGGACATCATTTCGACTCGCAAAACAAATTTCGCGCATACGGGTGGTTGTTGGGTGTACCATAGGGTGGTCCAAAATGCATTTGAAATTTTTGTTGTTGAATTTTTATCGGGACACCTCCCAAATTTTTTTAAATCCACCCAAAAATAAATCCATTTTGTTGTTTTGAAAAAAAATTATATTTAGGGGTGCCGCAAGCCCCATGAAGTTCAACATGTATTTCCCATAAGAAAAAAAAAAAATTTTGTAAATCTTATCCTGAATCCTCAATATTATCTCAATCGAGTTGAAACTCAACATTTCTCTTCACAATTAGCCATAGAATACGAATAAAATATCACTTTTCAAATATCACCCCCATAAGTCTGTTTTATAGGGTCCCAAAGAAACCCCATAAGTGAAAAACTGGGTTTTGCGAGCTTTTGGCGCTAATTATAAGTTTTTTGCGGTTACTTCAATGCTAATTTTTTCTAATACATAAAATATTACTTTATACTGAAAATTATATTTCATAAATTGTTTAAACAATTTATTATTGTTTTTAGCAATTTTCTCATAGAATGGAGTTAGAAAGACGCGGTTTTTTCACAAATTGTCCATTTTTTGTCCAATTTTCAATTAGAGGGAAGTGAAAGTTCATCAATGTTAGCAATAGTGATTGTTTAAACAATTTATTATAATTATTAATAATATTATATTTGAATAATGCTAGAAAGATGCGGTTTTTTTGTTGAAATTTCTGGCTTTTTGTCTAATTTTCATTTAGAGTGAAGTAATAATGAATTCAAGTTGACAAAATAATTGTCTGAACAATTTATTATAATTATTATTAATATTATATTTGAATAATGCTAGAAAAATGCGTTTTTTTAATTTCTGGCTTTTGGTCCAATTTTCATTTGGAGTGAAGTGATAATGAATTCAAGTTAACACAATAATTGTTTAAACTATTTATTATCATTGTGAATAATATTCTCTTTGCTGAATTGGTAGAATGTTGCGGTTTTTTCTGAAATTTTCAACTATTTGTTTATTTTTCATCAGGCGGGACTTAATAATTAATTATATTTAGCAAAAAAAATTGTTTAAACAAATTATTATTGTTTATGTCTATCTTCATCTATATCGATTGCGCCTGAAATTTGCGGTTTTTCGGCAATTTTTACCTTTCTGTCCTTTTTTCACTTAGTGAGGTAATAATTAATTGAAGTTAACAAAAAAGTTGTTCAGTCAATTTAATATTGATTTCTGCCTCTTGTGTAAAATAGCTTTTTTTCTTTAAATTAATTTTTTTCTAAGCATTGGGAAAAGAGAAAAAATAATTCACTCAAAACAACAATACTATTCGAAATGGTTATTTGTGATACAAGTGCGTAAAATAGGTGATTGTGTGCGAGTGTGAATTTTGCAGCATAAGCCGGAGGCTCGAAGCATGAGTCGGTGGTTAGCGCACGAGCGAAGCGAGTGCGAAAACGTAGACGAGTGCTTCGAACCGCAGGCGAATGATGCAATCATACGAGTTAACAATCACCTACGCGCACGTGTATCACACGCTATTTTTTGCAACGCCCGTCCGAAAAAGTTGTCAGTAGGTGGTAACGAAAAATACTGATTTTATATTGCATAGAGTGGAGTAAAGAAATTACAAAAAAAAAATTTTTTTCAATGTTTGAAAAAAAATTGAAAAAAAAAAATTTTTGAAAAAAATGTTCTGAAAAAAAATTTTTGAAAAAAATGTTCTGAAAAAAAATGTGTGCAAAAAAATGTTTGAAAAAAAATTTTGTGAAGAAAAATTTTCGAAAAAAAAATGTTCTGAAAAAAATTTTGAAAAAAAATTATTGAAAAAAAAAGTTGGCGTTTATGCTTTTTTGCCCCCCCCCCCGGGGGGGGGGGCCACAAACCCCAAAACAAAAAACTTAAATCATTAAAACATTTGTTCAAGTGAAGGTAAATTTATTTCAAGAAGATACCAACACCAGTGTTTAAAGTTACCTATGCCAGTGTCTAAAGTACCTCATCTCGAATGTGCGCATGCGCAGCTTTTTCACCAGTGTCTAAAGTAAGCCATCTTCAAACTGCGCATGCGCGAAAATTTTTTCACGCACAGTCTGCTCAAATAAGGTACTTTAGGCACCATCTACATGCATGCAAATATCAACTTTTGAGGTGGGTGTTGCAAAAAATCATTTTTGTTGTGGTTGACTTATTATTCGTTCATAAATAAAAAGGCGATGCAAAGAGAAAGATTTATAAAAAAAACCGCCACTATCTAGCACTTATATAAAAAAAGATAGTGATAAAGAATATTAAATTGAGCCTACAACTTCTCATAAAAAAATAGCCTCTGATGCTGTGAAACTGCCAATACAAAAAAATGACCAAACTTACACGTTGTGTGTTACCATTTATTATTGTACTACGTTTTAGGATTTATGAATAAATTTATTATTCAACACTTTTTAAGATTTGATGCTAAAAAGTTCTTTTATGTTGTAAAAAAGTGAAATCTTATCAAAAACAGCCAATAAACCCTAGTTACTTTTTGGGATGGAAGGAGGCATTAAATCCCCCCATTTTTTCGAATTGAAAATTAAAAAATAGCTTTTTTCTTATTAACTTTTTAAGGATTCATTTTCAAAATTTAATTTCTCGTAAGCTTTATTCAAATTGATTTTTAAATCCTCTTTGCATCGTGGATGTTTTGATGAGGCTTAGGTCTTTGACAGGGTCCATTAAAAAAAAATTGTTTTGAGGCCTTTTTTTTAATTTCGCCGTTTTAACAACTACTTAAATGTAAACCTCTTATCAGAGTTTTCATAGTCTTATGAAAATTCTTTTGCTTAGTATTGAAAATTAAAACCTACGTTACAAGTTTCATTTTCGTCGCCCTTTTGATTAGATTAGAGATTGGAGATTGAGAATTTTTTGTTTGAAATTCCACACTTTGAAGGTCTTGTTAGTAGATCGCTACCGAGTTCGGCGAAATAAAATAGAATCACCCTTTGTGGATAAAAATGTCAGGAATTATTGGCTTCACATCAACAAGTATGACAATAATGTTTAACATCTGCTTTTAATGGGTTTTCCAGACCTCTTCACCAATTGTGAAAATGAATTACTGAAAAATGAAAATCTGTTCAGCGATGAAGCCTTACTTACGGAAATTGAAGAGCCTGTGCATATGATAGAAGATTTCGACTTTTTGAATGTCGAAAGCACCAGGAATTTTGATGAATCAAAACCGTGTGCATCGTCTGCAGTGCCAAATGTTATAAAACCATTACCAGAAGACAAACCGCAGCTTCCTGAGTCTTTTCCTGTTCAGTTGAAACATCAACGGGTACCTGTAACGCAAACATTATTTACTCCAAATTACTCGGTTCATCATGGTATTAACCTGAGTGTTTCAACTCCTATGGTTACCCTGGCGCCTGTACCAGCACAACAGAGCCATTTGATTTTTCCTTCTAACTTAATAAAATCAGAATCTGTTCTTTATTCTGGAGGACCTCAGCCTGTTGCATCCACTCCAGTATCGCATCAATTGCATACTCTTGTGAACACAACTAATGGAACTATACTTACTACAGGTAAAGGCATACTTTTTTATTAATTTTCTTATTTTATATTCTACCTCTTTATTCTCTGTATCAATGAATTATAAATATATAAAGATTTTAAATTAACGTCAGAATTCTTGGATTCCGTTAATTTCATGGTTCTTGAAATATCATATTATATATTTTATTCAAGTACACTATGTGTACTTGAAATTAGGAAAAATGTAAGCCGAAAGTCATTTTTATTAGAAATTATCTGACGGCTATTGTCGTAAACAAGTTTATCCCTGGGTGTAAACTTGTTTATGACAGATTTCAGTTCAACGACTCCATTCCATATGAGTTTATTTGCCGATAGCGCCGCCTTTGAGTCTATATGTACTATGTGCAATGTATGAATCTATCTGCATTTCAGCGGTTCAGATTAATCAAGATTAGCGGTAGCGAATCACAGCTAAGTGCAAAAAAACTACCAAGAATCCTTACCTGGAATTATCGTGTACACCAGAGCACCAATAGATGAACCATCTCGGGTGTTACCTGAAAATAGCCTTGTTCATATAGCGCGTACAGCAAAACGTAGACAATCGGGGCCGCCTGAAACGTTTCCATAATATTGCGTAATCTACTTGACTGAGTAGTAGTGAAGTGCGTCCCTTCAGATGCGGAGTTGCAACCGTCTCTCGCCCTGCCCTCTGAGAAACTGCGCGGACCAGCAATTCTAGGGATTCATATAACGCGTGCGATCGCGCGTTCAAATAGTGAGTCTCTGGTGTATTTAAGGTAGTTGCGTGTCAAAAATCAGGACTCTGAAAAATAAATTATCTTTTGTTTTAAGAATTGAAATGATATTATCTATCATCTCTTATGAAAAAAACATTATTTTTAGGAAGAAAGTTTGAAAGTTACGAAAAATAATTATTTTAAGAATAGTTTTTGCCATTGAATTTTTTCTTACTGTCGCTTCTTACCAATTTTAAAAAAATGGTGGAATTTCAATCAATCATGGCTTATTTTTTGGGAAAAAACATTTCCTACAATTCTATTGTTTCCAATTATGACAATAAGTCTGCAATCGTTACATATAGTTATTTGTTTAAGAAATGTTTTCTTTCAAAAAATGGTTTTAATGATTTGAGCCATAACAAAATTTACTTTTCAATAATTGGTAAGAAGCTATGGTAAGAACATGATCAGTAATATTATTTTGATAATGAGGGGTCGATCCCACCATCTATGATTAAATCTATGGTTAACCATTAATGACTATTTTTTAATCAATCACTTAATCATGATTAACTTCCGATATGTTTCACCATGAATTTTTAAATTCTGGTTAGCTAGCCGTTATACCTTGTTCGTAATAAAGTCTAGTTTCTGCGTATTTCTGTTTTAGCGGCGATTCTGATTGACTGAGTCACGAAACTTGTGTCCGCGCGCCATCTCTGGTGCGCCAAACCAAACCGTCCGTGACGTCACAAATTACGCGTTGCTTACTTATTTTGCCGAAGCGTCTCCAAAACAACATTAATCAAAGTAATTAGGTAAAGTGGTATTTTCTAAAGCGATTAGGCTATTTTAATCATGGTTTAAAAGATGGCGAAACGCAATGTACTGGTTAAATAAAGCTAATCAAGGATTGAAATTTAATCACGGTTGATGGAATCGGCCATAAAATCATAAGAAATAGTATATTACGACCCAAGGCCAGAAAGTTGGATTTCCGGGCGTGTGTGATATGAAGGCCGAGGCGAAGCCGAGGCCTCATATCACGCACGCCAGGGCATCCAATATTTCTGGCCGTGTGTCGTATACTATTTTTCTTCATCCACAGCCGAAAGTACGTTTAATAATTAATGTTAATGAAATTTTTAATTAAATGCGATTCGGTCGCCCGCCTGACTTTTGCAAAGCCGAGGCGGAGCCGAGGTTTTGCTGGTCGAGGCGGGTATCAAAAACACATCCTTTTTATTTTATATTTTTTTCGTAATACTTCTTCCTCGTTTTGAGGTTGAACACACCGACGTTCTTTTTTTCCATTCACCTGTCAAAATAAATATTTTTCAGAGGCTAAGTACACAATATCACAATACTAATCGTTGCTACGTCAGGTTGCTACGTCAGCGAGCCACAAAAATCTCGCAGCCAATCAGAGATCGCGTTAACTCTAGCAGGCCGCAAAAGCCACTGTTCCCGGACAGAAATGCGGCTGGGAAGACGTACTTTCGGCTAGGGGACGAAGAAAAAGCTTTTTCTCAGAGATCGGATATTTGACACGAAAACTGTCTTCAGACCTTTTCTGGATTCTCGGCGTGATTCTCAACTGATTTTCATGAAACTTGGCAGCTGGCTGACCAACCACTATAAAATAAGTTTCAGCATGATTGCCTTAGAAACTGAAATTAAACCCCAAAAAACCATAGAATGAACTAATTTTTGATATTTGTCCACTGCGGCAGCATATTTTATCCAACTCATTGACACCAAATCTTCACGAGAAGTCAGCAGCAACAGATTCTCGATACGAATTTCAGGAATTCTCAATATCCTGAATAGTTTTTATGATTTCACGTATTATGTTAGTCATAATTTATATGAAAAATGGATTTTTTTTTGTCTGTGCTCACAGCTAAATCCTAACCTATTCAACCGATTGGTATCAATTTTTAACGAGAAGTTTTCGATATTTCGATATTTTCGAAGATTCTCGATACATATTGCATAAATTTTTGATATCCTGAATAGTTTTCAAGGTATAAAACCTTGAAAACTATTCATTTAACTGATGTTCGCTGAAAAACATTTTGGGTTTTTAGCCGACATCTTGAAGTATTTTAGTACTTGCTTATTTTCTTCGCCATTCGTCGCAATAGGCACAATAGGTGTTTGAATATTTGTCGCGCGTTGACGACGGCATTTGTTGTCGAAAATTTCTCTTCTTTTATAGAACTTTAATCTTCTAAAATGAAGATCCGTCTTTTTGGTGGAAAAGTTATTTTAATTGGTTGAAAATTGATTTCTTTACTGAAAATTGAACTATTCTATTTTAAGTCGAAAATTGATCTATTTTTGGTAAAAATTGAACTATTTCGATGAAGAATCGTTTCATTTTTGTAGAAAATCAATCTTTGGGTTGGAAAATCAATTATTTAGTTAGAAATTCATTATTTTCTTATATTGAAGATTCATATTTTTAGTTGAAAATTCATTTCCTTAACTAAAGATTCAACCGTTTCGTAAAAAATGCATTTTTTTGTTGTTGAAGATTCATCATTTTCCCGGAGAGACATTTTCTTTGGTTGGAAATTTCACTATTTTTTCGAGAATTCGTTGTTTTTTGTTATGAGTTAAGTATATTAAACTGAAAATGGAACTGTTCTCTTTTTAATTAAAAATATATTTTTTTGGTATGGAAGTTCAACTTTTTTGTTAGTATCTTCTGGGGTTTAAAACTCAACTCTTTCACAGGAAATTTTGCTTCTTGGCTTGTCACTGTATATCGCATCATGACGCATGCCCTGAACCGATGTTCATTTCCCGATCTGCGGCGGCGCTAAATGCCAAAGCCTCTTTCAGTTTACCTCATGCTATCTCGAATCCAGTTTATATATATATATATATATATATATATCAGTGCTCGCAAGGCTGTACGAATTGGTCCGCGAGTAGGGAAAGATCTTCGTTCCTCTCGACCTACGAACTACTCGGGAGTGCATTCCCTGCCATAGCATAGTCAGGATCCCGCTCCGCGTGACAGTTTTAACCTCGTGTGAAATAGCACGCTTACCGCTTCACGTAGGCTCTTAGGCGAAATAACAATAAACCCTCCGAAAGTGAAGTTGTTAATCTGACTTTTTGTTCTGTGAATAGACATTACTTTCAGTAGAAATAAAGACTTGTGTGGAAACATAAAAAGAATTAGTTCAAACAATTTTCTTTCCGCACGTGAAATGTAAACCGGGATTAACGCCGACAAATTTGAAGACCAAATCTGTCGAAGAAGATGCTTGTATCTGCTTCGGAGAGACTCCTACACTGATGTTACGTCCTGAATGCGGCTTTGAGTCACACCCAGGTATGTATAGGTCTCTCCAGTGTCAAGATGTCTAATAACCATCCAGTTCGCCTGAGGATGTCTAGGTGAATTTAAGTGTGTGTTAACCGTACTTGTTGCAGAAGTCCTCGAAAACCTTAGCCGTGAAAGTAGTTTCACGATCTGATATTAGCCCTTGTTCTTAATTCGACCAAATTCGTATGGTGAGTTCATCAGGCCACACATCATTCTCTTTAGCTTGCCAGTGTCGCCAATGCTCGAGAATCGATCACCATCCGCTTGTCTCCATTCTTTTTCTTCACCAGCATGGCTGGACTAGCATAGTGTGATTTCGTGTCTGACACGATCCCTGCACTCTTCCGCTCTTTGACGATTCTTTCCATGTCCAGCTTTTCAGCACCCGAAGCTCGTAACGGTGGTCGTCGGATAGGTTTGACCCCTTTCTTTTTCCGTATCTCCATTTGAGTGAGAGTCGTACAGCCAAGTTCCTCCAAATTGATTAAAAATGCTCTCCTGTGCTTGTTCGCCATTTCCACTACTCTCTGCCGCTCCGTTTTCGAAAGCAGAGCTCCAAATTCTAGGTATTCCTCTTTCAGAGGTTCACGTCGAGGTTCCAGAAGTTGAGGTTGTTCAATGTTCTCGATGTCCTTGAGCGAACGATTTCCAGTCTTTACAATTTCCACTTTATCTTCATAATTGGCGACCAATATCTTCATTGGTCCTGATGATGATCTGACATCAATAAAATGAGCTGTCTTTGTAACTATGCTCAGAGTCACCATGACCACGGCTCCGTTTTTTGGCGACTCATTCACTGTTTCTATTGATAATTCCTTTACCAGACATGGGGCTCTCCAGAACCATATCTGTCCCTCCTCCGAGGTACTCCTTATCGCTGGCTGGTTCAACCACCTTCGACCCACCATGAGAGGCATGGGAACCACTCCATCCGGAACCACCACTCCTTAGCTACTGTATCAAGGATTATACAGTTAAAACTGCCGTTGTCAACATATCCAGTCATCAGTTACTTCTGGTTAACGATCACGTCTTTTAAAGTAGGCCTAGTGTTTACCATCTCCGCCGTTCTCGTTTCTTTTTTCTCATCGGTCACCTTTGGATTTTCAGGGTATAATTTGCTGATATGTCCCGGCTTTTGGCGCTTGTAGCACAATAATTTTTTCTTTCAAATGGACAGTCTCTTAATAGATGACCTAAGTCATCACAATTTAAAAAATTTTTCCTCTTTGTTCGTAGACCCTGATTTCTTTCCAGTATTTGGCTTCTTCAAAGGCCTCATGACAGTATTACTCCCTTCTAAGACAGTGAGGTCATCCAAAAATTCGTCCTCTGAAGCTTGCGTACGTGCACTTAATTGTAAATACAAATCCCTAGACCACAGACTGGACAGGATTTGCTTCTTTGTCTCCATAAGTTCTAAATTCAATTTTCTGCATAGATCCATTTTTTTACCACATATTTCATGGTATCTTCATGTTGCTGTTTTCTGTCGGACTCCGACAGAAATTCGTTCCGAATTCGAATGGTCACGAATACAAATATTCAGAATCTTCTTTTGAAATCGTCCCACGATTTAATTTGGTGACGTCCGGCCGACCACCACTCACGAGCCGTGTCCGTTAGACCTGTGACTGCTGCCTTCAGGATTGTCGGTGATTCTCATTAAAAAAATTTGGCGGTATCTTCAATGTCCTCAATCCATATCTCTGCCGATCGCGGTTTTCCTTTGCCATTAAATTCCTTAACCTTGGAAACTGTGGGTTGTATAAAACGATGTCCACGCTCGGACTCCGATTTTGGCGACTCCGCAGTAGCACCCACTAACGCCTTTAGCAGTGAAGGATTCTCCAATAGTTATTTCGGACTGTCAATTATTAGTTTAGCCAGAAGGTCATTGACAGTTTTACCCGAAACAACGCATCCTTCAGCTTTATCTCGGTTGTACTCACGGAATCCATTTGCATGAAATTGACAATCTCCTGTCTCCGTTCTCCGAAAGTTTGTCACATACGCCGCGTCGATCGCTAGGAACACGTCGTTTTTCGTTGAACGTTGGATGTTCACGACTTCCAAATTCGGAATAATCGCGTGTATTTGCATTCGGATCCATATTGCCATAATAATACATTTTTTGCACACCACCTCCATTTCCGCATACCCGATACCAGTCTCCCGATTTTCGTTCGGCATCACACCGCCTGTTATTCGGTGATCCTAATGACGCATGCGCGTATACGGCGTCTATTGGCCGCTAAACCTGTTTGGAGATTGATATTTATTATGATTTTCACCCCCCTCCACCGCAACATTTTGTTCCGACTTGCGATTAGTTGATATCGTTGTATATTGTACGATCCTGGTTCGCTAGCCTCTTCCGTTCTTGTACGTGTTTCAAGGTATAAATGCTTCATTGTCTGATATTGACTTCGATCAGCTGGAGAGCCACGTTCCAAATTATTGAAACCTGCCAGCCAGTTACCACGTTCGCGCTGGAATCGTGCCCGATCACTCGAAGGCACCGACATATATTGTGTTCTGTGTCTATCTTCGTTTAATAAAAAGCTATGATTGCGCGGTTCACGACCTTGATTTGGATCAAAAATACTTGCTCCGTGTTGCGACCTAAGTCCTTGACTTCGTGGCGCATTTTCGAATCGATCCGTGTTTCGACTGCCCCTTCCCCCGCCACTTCTATTCTCAAAATCACCGTCGACATATTGTCTATCGTGATGACTTTGGAAGGAGAATGAAATTGTTTGATTCACTAGTGATGAGTGTGCTATTGTGTGGGGTAGAGGTGTGGGGGTGGAAGGAAAGTGAAGAGGTAAATAGAACGCAGGAGAGGTATGTAAAGTGGACCCTGGGGTTGGCAAGAAACACGCCTAATCATATTGTCTATCGCTTGAATTTACAACGCTATCCGCCGAACTTGACAAGGCACTCATATATACACCTTACATGCCTTGAAATGTCCTGGAATGCGTTATTCTCTTTTAGGTTATTATTTTCACCGTCATAAAAAAATCAGAGCCGCCGCCACTGGCGCAACACCTGAACCATTCCTGGGCCTCCAATTCACCTGAATCTCCAGTTCACCGTACACCATACACCGGTCACTATTTTAACAGTTTACACCTCAAGTCACGCCCTATTGTAAGTTGGGGAAACATCCCACTTCTGATTGTAGGAAGAAAATTAAATCAAAAAATCAGTTGAGATAAAATTAATCGATAATCTTTTCAGCACGTCGCCTCGTATCCACAGATCGCCAAAAGTTGTCAGGCTACTTATGTAGTAACATTGCGAATATATATTTTAAAGTTGACGTTAAATTGGATCATTCTTCCTACACCAAATGTTCTGTCACGCCATACCTTCGCCATAGTGGTGGCACTCCCATGTATAGTTTTGAAGGCATTATGTTTTTGTGTCCGGGGGAACCGCTAGGTGGCGCTGAGAGTCAGCACATTGAAATGCGCATGTGCAACCATGATATTTTGAAATATTTCGAAATCTTGAAATTGAAAATTAGTCGAAGTGTCAAATTGAATGTGTTCGGTTAACCTCCCAGTGGGCACAAAATCATGAAAATCCCAAGAACGTCCTTGGGACGTTCCTAGGAGTCGAATGGCAGGTCAATCAACGTCTCTAAGACGTCCAATGTCCTTAAGGTGTCATAAATACGTCTAAAAGCCATGGAAAATTCTCGGGACATCTTTCGTACTGACATTAGACGTCTTAAGACGTCTTTAAGAGTTACTTTGTTGTTTTCATATTTCGAAGCAGTAAAAAATAAATTAAAAAGGATATGAATAAAAGTCTTTTTGAGAGATTAGGAAGTTTTTTCTTCAAGCAAAGTTTATCGTTTATAAAAATTTCTTCGTTAGAGAAATGAGAAATATTATTCTAAAATATAATCTCAAATGAAAGCCAATTATTTCTTTACATCACAACAAATCTAACTTCTAGTATTTAATTATAAATTTTACGTATGAACAATCTTTTTAAATTGATGAATTTTGATTATTTTGAAAGTTTATTTGCACGAAATTAAGTGAATTTTAATATTTGCGAGAATTTGGGGAAAGCAGAGTTTAGAAACCATTTCTGTCAGGGATTTGTAGGTTTATTTACTTATAATGTCCGGGGGAACCGCTAGATGGCGCTGATTTTGAACCCAAGTCTTCAAAACGATACATGGGAGTGCCACCATTATGACCTTCGCCATGAACGCACGCCAGCGATCCTCAGTTTTTCCCTCCCTCGCCCCTCACTAACCTGATTCATTTTCTGTGTAGTCACTACTTAAGTCATTGACTCACTTTTTTAAAATAATAGTAAAATAAAAGCTAACACGAAAGTCCAGTTTTATTATTACCAATTTCACAATCTCTTTTATGTTCTTCTATTCGTGTCTTTAGTCTCCTACAAGTTTCTCCAATATAACCTTTATTACAACAATTGCAATTAATCATTTAAACTACATTAGAGGATTTTCTTTGCATCCTTGTCTTTTTTATTAATAAAATAATGTTATACTTCGTAGCTATTTTTAAAATAAACATTAATATTAAAATTTTTGAGAGAACCCCTAATTCTTTCAGATAATCCATGAATATAAGGAAGGGTTAAGATTTTATTATTCATTTTGTGATTTTCTAACTATTTTTGTTTTTTATTATTATTGAAGCAATTATGTATTTCATGAATTCTTTCTTTTATAACACTCTCAATGAGAGCATAAAGACGTTAGTGCCAAATCTCCAATTTTACAGGATACGCAACAAATTGTCTAATTTTAATGCATTTGTTTTCTTGTCGAAAATAAAAAAGGGCTTTCAAGCTATTACTTAGCTCAGGGATATCCGCGGAAGAGTATAGTGTAAAAAGCGATACTGTGGGTGGTGCACTTCATACGATACTTTTCACAACACATGTCCGTTATTGGCTTTCGAAGCAATTTATGAATTATTATTTTCAATTTAATATAATATAATACAATATAATGTAGTATAGTATAGTACAGTATTATATTATATTGTACAATATAATGTAATATTAAATATAATTTTGTATATTATTTATTATTATTTAGATTTTATGTCCAGGGCATTGTCCAGGGCGCTGCCTTCGTGAGGATGCAGAGGTGAAACTCTCGTCGTGGGTTCGGGGGGTGGGGGGGGGCGAGCCCCCCCGTAAAAACAAAATGAACTAACAAGAAAAAACATTACTGCTTCACACAGCAAAAAATGTGAAAGAATCGGTTTCGTTACATTTATGATAGTTTGCGTTTAATTTGCTTTAGGAGTACAGTAGTAAGTTTTTCTTATCATGTTTTATTTCATCGTTTATGTGTAAACGCGTTTTTCCGAAAGTCGTGTTTTAAAAAAGTTTAGGCAATACTTCGACTAGAAATATTTGGAATATCGGGTCATTTTTTTAAATTTGTCCAGAAGACATGTTGGTAGATCAGGACACAAGCTTTTTTGAAAATATATTTCTTTTTAATTTTTACAGCCTTCACAAGCTCAAAAAAGTAGGTCGGAACAATTTTTTGTTTGAAAAAAGTAGCCCATTATCAGAGATTTTGAACTTTTCAATAATCCCTGTGTCGTGACCTAGTCAATGTAATGATAATTAAAGCCATATTTTACTTTTTCGGATTATTTCAATTTAAGTCGTATTCAATTCAGTAAGTGCCAACGGCGATACCATGCTGAAAACAGCAGTTTTCGTAAGATCACTGAAGTTAAGCAGTGTTGGGCGTGGTTAGTACTTGGATAAGCGACCGTTCGGGAATACTGCGTGCTGTTGGCCCGTCGCGGGTGTGGTGAGGCCCGTGAAACAAACTTTAACTTTTAACTATATATATATATATATATATATATATATATATATATATATATATAT
>CAKNXH010063502.1:0-56432 GCA_932178445.1 Andricus quercusramuli | reverse complement strand
TTGCGAAAAAAAAAATATATTATAAGTTACAGTACATTAAAAAAAGAATGAATGTACTCAGAATAATGGTGCCCCGTTTGGCGCCCACCGCCTATTCTGCCTTGCTACTGCCTAACGAGTCGAGCGAACTGCCGATCCGCCGCATCAAAAACCTTTCGTGCGTCGCTTAAGAAATAAAGTCCTAACTCGAAAACTAATAGAAGTTTTGAGTGTTCTTGTTCCTAATTTAAAGCTGAGACCTCAGGCTTCATTTGAGCAAAGTTTCAAATTTTTCCTGTCACTTCCCTAAAGCATGCAGCGAGTTGAATTTGAGAAATGGTCCCACAATTTTGACCGGTAGTGTATAAGAACAACATAACCTGGAACTTCAGTTTCAGGTCAGCCCTGAAGAAGTGAACTGCAATGTTCACGAAACGTCGGCAACATTCATAGTTTCGCACACGATTGAAACCGGAAAAAGCTATAAAATTTAAATTATCATAATGAATCATCGTGAAAGCATTAAATCTATTATTTTTTTATTAGAATTTTCTATGAGGCTCCATTTACCGCGTTTTCTGGACATACTTGTCACATAAATGTATTAAATTATTTTGTTTTTATATCAAAATTGTATTCTTAAAGTTAAAGGATAAGAAGATTATCACATTTATGTTCATGCTGAAATTTAGCACAAACGGTTAATTTTGCTAGTTCTATTAAAAATGTAAGCTTGACTTTACATATTGATCCTGTAATATGACAAATTTCACTTCACAACTTTACACATTAAAGGTTTTCCATATTTTTCAAGACGAATACCTCATATAGTCCGAGAGCTAGCTACAAAAAACGACTCGATTCGGTGCCCAAGATCAAAGCTCGAAAGTTGTAGGTCCCACAATTTTTACCGGTAGTGTATATTATATGTTTTAATAGGAATTCCTGTTGTGCTGGATACTGATAAAGTGCAAATAAATCGCATCAATTCTGGGACATCTTCAGGAACACCTCGAGTTAAAGAATTCAAACGAAGTGCCCACAATGCTATCGAGCGTAGATACCGTACTTCTATAAATGATAAAATTGTTGAATTGAAAAATATCGTTGTGGGAGTTGATGCAAAACTGAATAAATCGGCAATTCTAAGGAAAACGATAGACTACATTCGGTAAGTTAAATGTATAAAAGTAATATACAAAAATGAAAATTGTGTCATTCACCGACTCGTTTCAACATTTTATTAGAATTTTAGGTTATAGAATGAAATTTATATTTCGTTCATTGAGGCAACCCAGAATGTACAAACCATTTACAGGGTTGTGTTTTTATATTATAAAGTGTCATAAATTTTAACGATAAGTTCGGTACCTCCATGTTATACTCTCCAATCTCAGATTAGCAGTCTAAACCCTCCAATCCCGTTTTATGCTGGCCCGAAGTGCCACGTACGCTTAGCGGCGTTAGGTGCCAACACAAAACGAGATTAGATAGTTTAGACTGCTAACTCCAGATTGGAGAATACAGCATGGAGGCACCGAGGTTTTTTTCTGAAGCGTACTCTAAAAACTCCAAATATAGAACATGAAAAGGGGCAGAAATAAAAAATATCGCAGAAGTTATACGCAGTCCTATACAAGAAAGTTTGTTAGAGATGGTGAGTTTCCTACAGGAAAGTCTTAAAAGTATGAATCTTACTCGTGTTTGAAACTCAAGATCAAGGATCTAAGATGACGTCGAATACGCGCAGAAAAAAGACACCATATGAATTTTTTATACTAATCGTCAATAGAAATTGTTTTTTGTATGAAATTCAAAATATTCTTTAGTACCAAATATATTGCCGCAGGTTATATATATATATATATATATATATATCTGAGGGTCCAGGGTCAGGTCCCTGTTCGCGCGCCATTCGGTTTCGGTTTCGATTCCCTTGGAATAGAACCGAAGGGCTTATGACAAAGCCACCGAACGCGTCCTCGAGTTGCGGATAGAGGGTCCCCGTACCAAGGGTTTCTGCTGAATATGGTTACAATAATTAATAAGCAGTCGCGGACAATTGTCCAGTGATGGTCCCGAAGGAATAACCCTTAAGCGAAGGTGTGAGAACCGTGCCGAAAGCTGCATGGCACCTGGGTGAGGTGTCTTTAACGGTGACTCTGGGATACCGGGCGACGTCTCAGAGTATCAGCCTTATCCTTGCACGCGGGGCTCTATAAGGATTGACAAACCCTTTCCCTAGCTGCTCGTGGGAACAACAATGAAACCAAAAAACAATGCCGATCATCCTAGAGTTCGGGGTGCTGAAAATAATTTAGATGGAAACACGACGACGAACCGGCGAAACGCCCACATTCAGTGGACGGATCAACTTAAGAATGACGTGCTAGACTGCTACGATGCCAGTATTATCCCTGTTCACGGAGGCTTTATGGCGCGTATGCATACTCTGTGGTGCCAGAAACACCTAGAGTTTTAATACGTTTCGCATCAGTCTTTGCGAAATCAAGCCGACTACCTCCGGAAAAATGGATATGTACCCGGAGCGCTTCCTCAACCGCTGCTTGAACAAGCTGCAGACGAAGATGAAACGACATCAGGACCCAACGCAGAAAGCAGGCACCTTCTGGAAGATGATCGCAATTTCAGTACAAGGAGCAACATCAACATGCAAGATCCTCTTAAGCCCCAAGATCTGGCTGAAATGGATGCCTCCCTTCGTGGAGATATCTCGCAAGAGTCCGACCTCTGGACCATCAATTGCTCAGTTTATGGTGTTGCGAGAGCTTTGGCTGATTCAAATTGAAGGCTGAAACCGACGATGGATCAGAAGACCAGAAGACGCTTGCATCAACTGAACAAGAAAATTGGATGGGCAAGACAGAATGCGTCCCGTGTTCAATGTGTGATTGACTACATAACATCTGGTAGACCGTTCACGGAAAGGGTTCGAAAGTTCGCCCAAGAACTAAGGACCTCGAATCACACACTGAACAAGTCAAAGCTGCTGACAATCAAGCAGCATATTGTTGACAAAATAAGGCTGTTATCTGACGCAAGGAGGAGGATACAGAAGAGGGAGAGATGAAACAGGGAGAATCAACAGTTTCTTGCTGACCCATTACGCCTCTTCAGTGATCCCCCAGTTTTTGTAAAAAATCCACCCAAGCCCAAGGAGGTAGAGACTTTTTGGAGAGAGGTGTACAAGATCCCTAAAACACTATAGTTGAAAGAAGATACTGACAATATCATCCGCTTCAAGGAGTTTTGCGACAGCCTCATAAAATCTGAGGAGGAGTGCCCATCAGTCACTGCCGAAGAGGTGAAAAAAGCACTTAGAGGCACGAAGAACTTTTCCGGTGCTGGATCAGATTGTATTAAGAACTTTTGGTGGAAGAAGTTTACTTCTATACACCAACATTTGGCCCGCATATTCACCTCATATTTAAAGTCCGAGACGCCCATTCCGCAGTGGCTGTTGTTAGGACGCACTATACTCCTACCGAAAAAAGGCAACTTGTCCAGACCAGAGAATTACACGCCAATAACTTGTTTAAACAAACTGTATAAGATATTTACAGCTGTCCTAAACAACAGGATTGTTCGACGAATTGAGCCTCTATGGCGAGAGATGTACGAACAACGAGGCTCGAAAAAAGGTGTAGCAGGCTGTCGAGAGAACCTGCTAATTGACAGGTGTGTGTGTAAAGACGCTGCCACCCATCAGCGCGTCCTGTCAATGGCCTGGATTGACTACCGGAAAGCTTTCGATTCAACCTCTCATAGTCTTATCATCTGTCTGTTGGAAAGCTTAAAGGTACATCCACACATAGTGAGATGCATAGAGAGACTGATGCCTCTTTGGAAAACTAGATTTACCATCTCATCTAGGAATCATCGTCTGACGACGAACAAGGTCACCTTCCAGAGGGGCGTCTTTAAAGGGGATAGTATGAGCCCTTTGCTTTTTTGCATCACACTTCTGCCTCTATCTCTCGCACTACGAAATTCTCCTGGATACCTCTGTGGCGACACTAATCAGCGTGAGCATAAGGTCACTCATGTATTTTATATGGATGACCTGAAGATCTATGCCGCTGGTAAAAGCAAACTTCAAACTGCTATAAATATCGTCAAGAACTACACAGGAGAGATTGGGATGGACTTTGGTTTGGAAAAGTGTGCCAAAATTCATTTGAAGAAAGACAAGATTACTGGCGTTCCCAAGGACCCTGAGCTTGTGGATATAAGTGTTATTAGACATCTTAACACTGGAGAGACCTATACATACCTGGGCGTGTCTCAAAGCCGCATTCAGGACGTAACATCAGTGAAGGATTCTCTCCGAAGCAGATACAAGCATCTTCTTAGACAGATTTGGTCTTCCAATCTGTGGGCGTTGAACAAGGTATCTGCGACTAATATGCTTGCCGTCCCGGTTCTACTCTACTCGTTTGGGGTGGTTCAATGGACGAAGAACGAGCTTAAGGCCCTTGATATCATCACGCGTAAGATCATGCATATGCATAAAAGCTTGCATATCAATTCGTCAGTCCCGCGGTTATACATTTCACGCCGTCAAGGCGGACGCGGACTTCTGAATCTCCAATGTCTTCACAACCGAATTGTTTTAAGTACAGCTTACATCGTTGCGAATGGCAGAGATCCTCTCCTAAAGATGGTCAGAAACCACGAGATGATTTGCGAAGGAGCGTTCCTTTACAAAGCCGCGGAGCAAGCTGCCGAGGCCCTTGGCCTGAATTTCAACATCAGAAGTGAGGAAAGTGCATTACTCCATCTAGATGCTTCACGTCTAAAAGCCGAAGTAAAGAAAGCAGAGGTTAGAAAATTTCACCAAGAGCTACTCGACAAGCATATGCACGGAAACTTTCACAGAAATGTAGAAAAACAGTCCTTGTCAAAGGAGCAAACTTTTGCTTTCCTCAGATCATCAGGACTCAATTCAGGTACAGAGGGTTTTATTTTCGCATGCCAGGACGGTGTCATTTCCACCTTAGCATACCGTAACCGCATATTATGTCAACAAGTTCCCAGTGATAGGTGCAGACCGTGTCATGCACACGCTGAGTACCTAGAACACATACTATCGGGGTGTCCGACCCACGCAGGAACAACGTATATCTATAGACATAATGCGGCCCTAAGAGTACCTTATTCCCATTCTTGTCGCTCTTACGGTGTTGGTCGCGACCCTGCCCTGCCGAACGCTCCAAGGGATATAGAGTCAATGGTCTGAAACAAGAAGTGCCAGATTTTCTGGAACTAAGATTTTCGGGCAGCAGTCTCCGTTGCGCACTCGAGGCCTAACATTGTTCTCCAAGACTTCGAGAAACGAACGGTATTCGTGATCGAATTCTCGGCTCCGTCCGAATACAAAATCACTGCAAAGGAGAAAGAAAAAGAGAAGAGGTATCAAGACCTTAAAAGTGCCCAAAATATTCGGTAAGAGTAATTGTCCTTGTGATAGGTGCTCTCGGAGGTGCTAAATTATCACTGGTTCGTAACCTTAAAGCCATACCCGCGTGCCAAAAATATGCCAAGGCACTTGCGAGATGGATGCAGAAAGCTGTCATCCTTGGGTCGCTTCGTGTCCTCAAGACACACGAGGGTTTCGCCGGACTGTCGTTGTGATTTCGTCGTGCCCTGTGACCACCCATCTCACGGATGTGAGACGTGGCCATAGGTGTATTTTACCCCGGTTCTACTGGGGGCTATTGACATTTTCTTTTTAGATGGCAGTTGCTCTTAGTGGTACCCTGCGGTGGTTGCTTAACTTTTTTTAAATTAATTATACATATATATATATATATATGTATATATTTATACCATCAAGCCATTTCCCTTTTGGGGTAGGCGTGACACTACCCGGTTCGGGTAGTGTTTTTAGGTGTCCAACACTGCTTAACTTCAGTGATCTTAGGAGAACTGGTGTTTTCAGCGTGGTATCGCCGTTGGCGATATGCATGTATGTATGTATACCATTAAGCCATTTCCCTTTCGGGGTAGGCGTGACACTGCCCGATTCGGGTAGTGTTTCTAGGTGGATAGTTTTCTTGTAGTAAATAACTACAAGTGTGGGTTCACCACACCCACGACTAGCCAACAACACGCAGTAGTACTGTTCCCGAACGGTGACCCATCCATGTACTAACCGCGCCCAACACTGCTTAACTTCAGTGATATAACGAGAACTGGTTTTTTCAGCGTGGTATGGCCATTGGCCATAATATATATATATATATATATATATGGGTAAAAACGATTCTAATTTTTAAACATCGTTCTTTAATCAACTTTCTTTTCGACGTTGTTGATACCTCTCCTCCTTTTCCTTCTTCTTGGTAGTAATCTTATACCCGGCTTGAGCCGTTAATTCGATCACGATTATAGTTCGATTTAGGAAGTCCTTGAGAACGTTGTCAGGACTTAAGTGTGCAATGGAGACTTTTGTCCTAAAATTTCTCTCGGAGGGTTCGGCAGGGCAGGGTCGCGGCCAACAGCGTAAAAGCCACAAAAATGGTAGTTGAGCACTCTTAGGGCCGGATTATGTCTGTAGAGATACGTCGTTCCCGCGTCAGTGGGACTCCTATATAGTATGTGTTCTGGGCACTCAGTGTATGCATGACCTGGAGAAGGTGAACCAGAGGAACTACGTTACGAGGTGTGGCTGCTCTGGGGAACTGACCGAACTGAACTAAGGAACGATATTTCCAGGTCTTAATAGCAGAGCTTCCAGAAATATCGATAGTGCGAGTTCTCATGCTCCCAATCGATTATGTGATGACCGTGTCAAAGGCTGAGTTAACAAATCCTTGAATACCCGGAATTTGGGACTTTGGACTTTGGGATACCAAGTTAAATCCCTTAGTATGTAGACCCTCTCTCTGTAAGCGGGGGCTGTAGGGGGTTTTCTTTATCTCGCTAGCTACACGTGGGACTAACATGGCCAACACAGACAAAAATAACGAGGGCTTCTCAGGGGCCGTCCTACCAGAAGCAGTGAAGATCACCAACACCGATGACAACAACCAAGCGGCCGTTGTTGAAGAACAGTTGACTAGGCTTTCTATAAAGAGAACAAAACATAACGGTGCCCAGAAAAAAGAAAGTCCGCATAGCGCGGCTTTCAAACAGGAGCCAATGCACCTCACAAGGGTTCTTGGATGTCGCAGCATCATCTGGACTAGCTCCTGGTACTCGAGGGACCTTCCTGTTATTATGGTGAGTCTGAGGGGCAGCAGTGAAGAAAGACTAGAAGTACACTTCTAGTCTGGGAAGGTGAGGCAATATACATATTGCCTCACCTTCCCAGGCGGTGCTGAGGTGCCCCAACCTCCTAGAGAGGTCGAGGCTTTAACTCAGCACTGCCAGGAGAAAAGGATTCCTCTACTGTTGGACTGTAAGGCAAATTCCCACTATAGAGTGTGGTGAGCATAAGCATCAACAGCAGAGGAAAATATTTAATTAAAAACATGGCGTGTGCCAAGCTGGAGATCCTTAATCGTTGGGATACACCCATATTCCAGGTTATAAACAAGAGTGAGTTTCTCGATTTGTCCGTATGCTTGTAAGAACGGAGGAGTAAGATAATGGGCTGGAAAGTCTCCTTCCTCAGCTGTAAGAGTGAGATAGAAGTTTTCCGAGCAGAATGGTGAAAAAACACCTGGCGAAACTTCGTAAAAAGACTATAACGTCGTACAGCAGGGCGAAAAAAAAGTATATTGCCTTTAAACATCTACAAGACGTCTCAGTATGAATACAATAAATCATTGGCCCTGACACCGGTTTTCGCAAAACGCTCCAAGGGAAATAGGAGTAAATTATCGTGAATTGAGAAGTGCCGAATATACTGGAACTACTGTGACGGGGTATTTTTTTTATTATTTGCCCGTAACTTAAGACTACCTTGCTCCAGAAATTAGTAAATCTAAGAACTAATCCGTATAAGAAGTTAGAGCAAGTGTCAGCATTGCAGAACACCACCAGGATACACTCACGGTTTTGAAACTCATTTTATTATTATTATTTTTTTTTTTTTTTCCTTTATTATTTGCATACCTTCCCAGGAGCCAAATCTATCATCAGAGGGCATTTCATCAAGGGAGAGGAAAACATTAACTAAATTACTCAAAGTTACATTTGAATTTGGGAACCTCTTCCGCCTGTACCCAACTGGAGGCGCCACCGGCCGCACGACCGACACCATCGCATAACAGAGTCGTAAGCAGGCACTGAGTCTCGTGTCTACAATGAGATAATAAGCACGATAATTCCCAGATGAGACAGTAAATATAGTTCAATCCAGGCCATTGATAGGACGCGCTAATGGGCTGCTGCGTCTTTGCAGACGCACCTGTCAATTAGAAGGTTTACTTCTTCCACCAGAAGTTCTTGATACCAGCCGGTCCTGCAGCGGAAAAGTTCGTTGTACCCCTGAGTGCTTTTGTCAACTCCTCAGTAGTGATTGATGGACATTCCTCCTCATATGTTATCAGGATTTCACAAAACTCCTTGAAGCGGATGATATTATCAGTATCTTTCTTCAACTCCAGTGTTGTCGGGATCTTGTATTCCTCTCACCAAAAAGTCTCTACCTCGTTGGGCTCGTTGGATTTTTGACAGAAACAGGGAGATCGCTGAAGAGACGCGATGGGTCAGCGAGAAACTGTTGATTTTTCCTGATCCATCTCTCCCTCTTCTGTATTCTCCTCTTTGCTTCACTTCTAAAAGCCAAAGTAAAGAAAGCAGAGGTTGAATTTCAGCAACAGCTACTCAACAAGGCAACGCACCGAAAATGTCACAGAAGTCTAGAAAAACAGTCCTTGTCGAAGGAGCAAACTTTTGCTTTCCTCAGATCATCAGGGTTTAACTCAGGTACAGAGGGTTTCATGCACACGTTGAGTACCTAGAACACATACTATCTGGGTGTCCCACCCACGCGGGAACGACATATCTACAGACATAATGCGGCCCTAAGAGTTCTTTATTACCATCTATGGCGTTCTTACGGTGTTGGCCGCGACCCTGCCCTGCCAAATGCTTCAAGGGAGATAGACTCAATTGTACAAAACGAGAAGTGCCAAATTTTTTGTGCCAAAAATATTCCAAGGCACTTGCGAGATAGATGCAGAAACCTGTTATCCTTGGATCGCTTCGCGTCCTCAAGACACATGAGGGTTTCGCCGGCTTGTCATCGTAATTGCATCGTGCATTTACCGCGGTTTTACTTTAAGCCGGTGTCATTTTTATATGGCAGTTGCTCCCAGTGGAACTCTACGGTGGCACGGTGTGTTTGAACAAGATTTAAATAAAAATTTCCATGAGCGTCTAAGATCTTTGCAGGATCTTTAAGTAGAACATAAATAGGGATGTTTTGGACAAAAATGGAAACATTTTGTCGAGCTCTGTCAAAATAAAACTGATTTAAAGGTTTTTTATACCTTTTTTCACTAATTTCGTAACTAAAGCGGCTTTCAAGTACTTTTTTCAAAGTTACGTATCAGCGAATCTCTACATTATTTTTCTGGGTCAAAGCACTTGATTTGAACAAAATTTTCTAACTTATCCAGTGTCGCTGTTTTATTTTTAGACAGCTGCATAACTTTTTGAAGGTCAAAAAATGGTTTGGTTTTACGCATTTTTCAACAAATTCTTATAATTGTTTAAAAAGTGCTAACGAAATCAGATAAGCGGGAAAATTTCTTTTGAATCATGTACTTTTAGCAACAAAAAAACACGTTCATTGACTGCACATTAATTTCTAATTAAATTTAATTGATACAGTCGCTATACGAAAATGTCGCTTTTACCTCCTTTTCGGATTTTTTGAACGACTGCAGCTTAAATTTCGTATTTTTTCGGTTACTTTTTATAAATTGAAAGTTTCTCCGTTATCACTTTTCTTAAATTTTAATGTTCTTGAATTTTATTTGATCATTATAAATTAGCCTTTATATTGCAATATAAAATAATAATAATATACTAGAGTCCCGCTATAGAAGCTTTCTCGGGGGTACCCTTAATCAACAAAGATGCTATAGAGGGACTCTCCGAACCGTTCTTTTTCTCCTTCTTGCTTGTGGCTTCTCATAGCGCCGAACCGTAAACATCGCAACTCCGCTGACCTTACAAACGCCTCCCTCTCGTGGGTACGTGACGTTTAGGCGCCGCCGTTTGGACGCCGCCGTTTAGGCGCCAAGACGTTTAGACGCTGGACGTTTAGGCGCGGGACGTTTAGGCACCAGGACGTTTAGGCGCCGAGCGGTTTAATCACAGTAAACTCTGAGGTATCAAAAGTTGGAAATTATTTGGTTGTGTGCAACATGTTATGCTATGTATGCTACCTTGGTGGAAAAATATTTACAAAAAAGTGCCGAAAGCTAAAACTATTTTCAAAGGAATCTACCAATGAATACAATAAATTATAACCAAAATTACGGGAAAATACAACTTTTTTCTATTGTTGAGATGAATTTTTTACCTTTTTTGTATTTTTTTGTACATTTTTATATTTTATTGTAGTTTCAATTTTCTACAAGAATCTACAGGCAATTATAGGTCTTGCAGCAAAAAGTTGTTCTTTTTCGACCTATGATGACAGATATTTAGAACATTGCAATGAGATCATTTTAAATTAGGATGTGTACATGATCGCTATTACAAAAAAGCTTCTATGTTCAAACTTTTAAAGAATGGTAGAATATTAGAAGACAATAATGAATAATCGTTATTAAAAAAATAAAAAACCTTACGATTGAAGTTTTCTTCAAATATATAGCGACCGATTGGACAACATATATGTCATTGCAATGTATCAAATGTTCAATGAAAATTAATTTTGTAAGATTTTAACGTTAAAAATTGAAATTTTCAGAGAATATTTAAGAAGATCTCAAAACAAATTTTAATGTATACATTATTTTTCCTAGCTCAAAATTGCTTGAAAAGATATAATTTTGCAAGTTTTTAAATTTTTCGATTCACTCTTCAATTCATAGCATTGAAAATGATAGCGTGGGGATTTCTACTTTTTTAAATATTTTAACTGTACAATGTGTAAAAGTTGAAATTCCAAATTTTGCAGTTTAACTGCTCTTAATTAAAAAATATTCAATTGAAATGTTTTAAAAGCTTTCATTTTATACGCGAAAATTTTGAAAGTTTAAAATCCAAAGTATTTCACTTTGAGTGTTTGGATTTGCGGTTCAATTTTTATGACTTCAAATTTAAGTTCCTGTTATTTTGGTTGTAATTTATTGTATTTATTGGTAGATTCCTGTGAAAATAGTTTTCGTTTTCTGTAATTTTTTGTAAAAATTGTTCCGCTAGGGTAGCATACATAACATAACATGTTATGTAATGTATGTTATGTAATGTATGCTAAACGTCACGTACCCCCTCTCGTTCCCTTGGACCGTCTTGTCTGTCAAGAGGGAACTGCTATAGAGGGACTCAAGTGTAACTCGAATAAAGCTGTGAACTCATGGATTTATTTTAAAAAGCTTCATGTCATCATAACATTTTGTACAATAACTTGGAAAATGAATTCTTGAGCACAGAAACTTAATTGTAGTTTTTTAATGTATTTGTATATTTTAAACAAGAGAAAAAACTTAGATCTGAGAAGAGTTGCATTTACAAACAACCTGCAATAATTTTTCATCATAATTAGAATTCGCTCTTTCAACTTCATACTTCTCCGACGTGATTTTAAAGTAATGATGATCGGATTTCATTGCTTGTACATTACAGTATCTCAAACCACGCTGATGAAATATTATCTTGAGATGAATTTTGGAAAAAAATAATTTACGAACGTAAACAGACAAGCACATCATTGCTTTTTGATCATTTAGGTTTATCCTTTTATTTATTTATTATTATTATTATTATTTTTTTTTTAATAAGAAAGATGTTTTCCATTATAAGTAAATGCAAGAATTTTCATCGTTTTCAAGTGAAAAAATTCTTACGAGAAAGAGTAAAAACTAACAAAAAGTTTATGAAAATTAAGCTGCAGTCGTTCAAAAAGAGTCCGAGAAGAAGGTAAAAACGGCATTTTCGTATAGCGACTGTATAAATTAAATTTTAATTAGAAATAAATGTGCAGTCAACGGACGTGTTTTTTTTCGATAAAAGTACTTAATTCAAACAAAATTTTCCCACTTACCTGGTTTCGTTTTAAAAAATTGTAAGAATTTTTTGAACATTGCTTAAAACCATACCATTTTTTGACCATAAAAAATTATGTAGCTATCTAAAAATAAGGTAGGGACATTAGATCAGCGGGAAAATTTTGCTTAAATCAAGTGCTTTGACCCAAAAAAATAATGTAGAGATTCGCTGATACGTTACTCTGAAAAAAGTATTTGAAAGCCGCTATAATTACGAAATTAGTGAAAAAAGGTATAAAAAACCCCTTAAACCAGTTTTATTTTGACAGAGCTCCACGAAATATTTCCATTTTTGTCCAAAACATACCTATTTATGTTCCGCGAAATAATCGGAATATATTTACAGAAATATGTATAAATTTTTCGTAAAATCTCATATTTCTTTCTCAGATTCCTGCACAATACAAATGTAAAATTGAAAAATGAGAATTTATCCTTGAAAATGGCTGTTCAACGTCATGGATTACGTGATGCTCTGTCATGCGGAGAATTGACACCTCCTCGGTCTGATTCAAGTGAACCACCATTATCTCCAACATCAGGGCCGATGTCTCCACCTTCACCCGTTTCCGTTAAGGATGAAATAGACTCAATACACAACTCTAATGCTTCTTCAGCTTCTATTAAACGAGGAATTCCAGACCATACACGCATCACTCTTTTCGCTGTATTGTTCATATTCCTAGCATTCAATCCTTTTGGTCTTATCTTGGATAAAATGGTTAAAATAAACTATGATTACTCAAATCCAAAGTTGGATGGACGAACTATACTGAACTATCAAGGTGAGTCAACAGGTCTGTCTCCTGTTATTATTATGAAACGTGACATGAAATATGCGAAACTTATGCGTTGACGGGAGAGCAGTCACGCACAACAATGACATAACCTGCCATACATACCCTACATAACAAATGTGCATGTTCCATTACCCGCACGATGTTCCAGGGGATGGCGTACCGACAATAATGCTCCGTTTTCGCAGGACTGATGAGTTGGAGACTCATTGCGAACGTAATGCGGACAATGTACAATAGGGTGGACTGCAAAATAAAATGTTCTTGTTTTTCGATCAGCATATGAAAATTTCAATTCTGTATATAAAACTAGATTTCTGTGATTTTTTGAAGATTTTTAAAATGATATCTTGCTTTAGCAGAAATTATTTGAAGTTTGAATGTTCAAAGAAAGTGGTTCTTTTCTACATATTTCAATGCTGTTTCCATAGTTATCTTCAGAATCATTTAACTTTTGATAAAGAAAAAATAAAGTAAATTTCTTCGTAAACTTAAGTACTTAAAAGACGTCAAACTTTTTTTTCTATTCATCCTTTCTATACGTCTTTTATAACAAAGGACAAATAAGAATCTAAGAGGGTACATAAAAACATAAAGCTCGTGCGCCAACGGTGCCCGTGTATGTAACTATACCCCAGTCGTTACACAATGTACTATTTCATGATCATTATACGTAGCTTATATCTCCGCTGTGGTATCATAGTCCCCGCATTATCTATCTAAGGTTAAATTCAGTATCTGGATATAACTTGAAAACTAATATTTTTTATCATTATTGAATTTCATTTTCTCTCACGGTAGCACAGTGGGCCAGGAGACCGATAAGACTGGAAAAAATTGAAGAATTCGTCGGGCTTGCATGAAACTTGGTATAAGAGGGTTTTCGGGGTCGCTGACGTTGAATTTGTGTCTCTAATCTAAATTGATAAATTCAAAATGGTGGAACCAAAATGACGGCCGAAATTCAAGCAAATTTTTCATATTTGTACGAAACTTGATATAAGGGGCTTTCTGGGGTCGCTGACTTTGAATTTGATGTCTAAATTGGTAAATTCAAAATGGTGGACCCAAAATGGCGGTCGAAATTCAAACAAATTGTTCATATTTGTATGAAAAACTTGGTATAATGGGCTTTTTAAGGTCGATGACTTTGAATGTGATGTCTAAACTGGTAAATTCACAATGGTGAACCCAAAATGGCGGCCAAAATTTTCGTATTTGTATGGAACTTGGTATAAGGGGATTTTTGGGTTCGCTAGTTTTGAATTTTATGTCAAAATTATGAATTGTAAAATGCCCGATCCAAATTAGTAAAAAGAAAAAATTATTATTTATTAATAAATTATTATCCAAATTAATGTAATTTTGTTAAAATATACCGAACGGTTGTGTCAATATTTCCCGACTTTAGACTCTATTGTACAACTTACCTCTTTGTTAACTCAATCATGATTGTTGTTATTATTTTTACCAAATTGATTGTTATTGAACGCCGGGGAACGTCGAATCGGAATTGTACGCAAGATTAAAAAAAAAATTCTTGCAAAATGTTCAACGCAAATATTAATAAATAGTTTTGCAATATGTAGAAATTGAATTATTTTCACATACGAACTTGCTTCATGAAACTTTTATCAGATAAAATCCGGAAATGAGAACAGTAGCTCGTTAGTGGCAGAAGTGAAGAAGCAACGAAATAAATGAAAACAAAAGAAATGAATGACGAAACACTTAATTCATTTATTTCTTCGAGCGAAAGTGAAATGAGCATAGTAGGCGCTTTTTGAAGCACGTTACGCTCAGAGCGCGGATTTTTTAACAAAGCGATTCTTCTCAAATGTGAAAACGGGCAAAATGGGGCAACTTTTTCTTGAAGAGCACATCTTAAAGAATAAGTTGACGTAAATTAAACTTTGATCTGAAGGGGAACGCCGGGGAACAATGAATCGGAAGTGTACGCAAGATTGAAAAAAGGAAAATTGATCACGGAATGTATAACGCAAATATTAATAAATAATTTTTCAAGGTTATCAATTTTTTCTGTTTTGTGCATGTCTACTGATGAGAGAATATTTTAAAAAATTGAAATATACATGGAGTATGAAATAAAATTTAATGTTTTGAATATCGATCTACAACTAAAATTTTGAATTTTTCGTTGACATTGTGATGGACCCTGCTCGGTATTTCACAGTCATGACCAATCCTGACTGGTCATGACGGTAAAAGTTGGTGAAACGCGGTCAGACCCCAATATCTCCGGCAGGAAAGTTTTTTTTACAGAAAAAAGTGGTGTAGTTGACAGTTTCGCGTGAGTTTCGAGGAGAATTTTAAAATGACACTTTACAAATTTACAAATTACATTGAAAATCTGTTGCATTTACTAAGTAATATTAAAAAAAAAATAGTTAGCAGTGTGCTAAGTTATTTTGAATAACATTTCAATGAATATGACACTTAAACATTAAGTTAAGTACTGTCCCAGATAACAAAATGTACGCATGGTGCGCGTATGGTGGGGGCACGCGTGCGTATAAACCCGCATGACGTGCGCGCACCTGATCACGCAGGTGCGTCCTCAATTGAGGGCAGTGATGGGTAAGTAAAATACTCGTGATAATTTACTTGGTTTTCTACGGTAATTTACCTGGTATTTTACGTCATCAGTTTTCTACATGATGTAAATTACGTCTTGTTCTATATATGAGGGCGCCACCTCTGAGGCGGGAAATTGAAACCTCGAATTAGACAGCCAATCAGAGGTTTTCTACATGTATTTTACATATTCCAGGTATATTACGTAAAATACCTCCTTTAGGTATTATAAGTAAAAAACTTCCAGTTACGCGTAACTGCGTAACATCCCTGGTTGACATTATTATTTTTCAATTAACAATATTGGAATTGAAAAAAACAACTCTTACGCCCTTACGAATGCCGATACCAGAAATTCAAAAAAGTCAGGTTATGCACAGTTCTGCAGGTCCGCAATCTTGGCACGTAATTTACTAGGTATTTTGCCTGTTTTCTACGTAAAATACTTCACTTAGGTATTTTACTTCCAAGCCCTCCAGTTACGCGTAACTGCACATCCCTTATTGAGGGTCATATCGCTCGCAAAATGCGATTGCATTGTAAAGGATAATTCTTATATTTAAATGATATTGTTACTTGTAAAATTGAAAACAAATTAATTTTATACAAAGCTTTTATTTAAATTCGAGCAATGTGATTGTTTGGATACAACAAATCCTGGAAATTAATTTTTCCAACTTATATCTTTCAGACTGAAAGGTTATCATTCACATTCTTCTGATCTGGACACTTTAAAGTGTCGACGTCCCTAATTAAATGAATGGGCTATAGCAAATAAACAAAATAAACACTATTTACGTGCATTCAAATTCACGAAAACCACAAAAGTCACCATATAAAACCGCCAACGGAGTGGGTGCATGCGGGAAGCAAGACCGCGGATTTTGCAGGTTACCGCGTGCCTCGACAGCGTACTGCGCCTGAAACGATGAAAACACAGAGAAAATGAAAACCGTTGAGAAAACTCAAGAAATGATTTGAAACGAAGCAAAACGCTCAGACAAGACCGCGGGACGAGAAAACGCCATAGAAGTCGCGGAGACACTCGTGGCACGTCGGGCATTTCCGTTGGATCGACGAAGGCTGCTACGCCATATGTATTATTCAACGACAGCGCGCGGGTTTTAAATACAGCTTTCTTCATTCCTCTTGAAAATAGTAAAAATATATGTAAGTCCATTCAAAATTAAAGATGCATTTGTTAAATTCCTTACCAATTTGATTTTAAACTTTACACAATACAAAACATGAAATTCAAACTACAAATTGAAGTTACGCATATAAAAAATATTTAAAGTTGAAAAATAATAAATTCCATAATATTATTATTAAAAAAATTATTACACTGCGATTTAAGAATGTTACTTGGTGTAATAATTTTTTAAATTATTTTTTGCAATACCCATCTCAAAAATTGACTTGACATTTTCATACTTCTAAGTTGTGCCTAAAGGAACTTATTTGAGCAGACTGTGTGCGAACAATTTTCACGAATGCGCAGTTCGAAGATGGCTTACTTGAGGCACTGGTGAAAAATCTGCGCATGCGCACTTTCGAAATAAGGTACTTTAGACACTGGCATAGGTAACTTTGAACACTGGCGTTGGTATCTTCTTGAAATAAATTTAAATTCAACTCGAACAAATCTCTCAATGATTGCCCACGGCCAAAGAGCATACGCGCCAACATTTTTTTAAAATAATTTCTTTACAAAAATTTTTTTCAACACTTTTTCAACATTTTTTTTTTCAAAAATTAGTTTTCACAAAAATTTGTTCAACAAATTTTTATTTCGAACATTTTTTCTTCAAAATTTTTTTATCAAACATTTTTTATTTCCAAATTTTTTTTCAACAAAATTTCTTTACTTCACTCTATGCAATACAAAATTAGTGTTTTTCGTTACCTCCTCCTAAAACAACTTTTTCGGACGGGCGTTGCAAAAAATAGCGTGTGATACACGTGCGCATTATAGTTTTAAAATAAATAAAATACATTGCACATCAAACAATTTTACAAATGCATTCAATAATGTTAATAATACAAATTTCCTAATTTATGCTTTCGATAAAATTGGAAATGGTTCAATTTTTATGAAAGAACCATTTTAACAATAATTCTAGTTAAAATTATAGTAATAATGATGATTAATATTGAAAACAACGCTTCTTACTGATGTATTCATGCTATAAAAAATGCATCTCACGAAGTGCGACGCACGTGAGCTGCAAATCATGCCTATCACGAAGTGCGACTCCTATGCCTCGCACGTGCGTGTCCTTTACACAGTGCAGCGCATATGCCTCGCATGCCGTGCGGGTAACGTGCCTCGCACGATTGTTATCTGGGGTGTATCGTATAGGTTATATTCCATAATGAAAAGTCAGTTTTTTTGTCTTTATATAAAATAAAATTTATATTTAATTATTATGAATTTAGATTTATGAGTAATTTGTGTAAATAATTTATTATTTGTTATTATTTGTATGTGGAGAAATTCAATAAGGCAATTATTATAATTAAAAATAAGAACAATGAAAGTCAAATAAAATTGAATTATTTGAATGGGTTTTGAAGAAAAATAATTGTTCAAAACATTTTTTAATATTATTTTTCTTGGGAATTACGAACATTTTTCTAAAAGCTCTCAAATTTACATGAATTTTTCTATAATTATTTTTTCTTCTACATATATAGAGAAATAAAGAAAGCTTGCATGTTCTTAAGAAATTTTATTCCACACGAACAGTGGTAGAAGAATATTTTAATAATGAATGGAAAAAGGAATTTTATGAGCAATTCAGTACCCGTGTTTCGAGGGGAATTTAAAACTGACACTTTACAAACAGACAAATTACATTGAAAATGTGTCACATTCATTAGGCAATATTTTAACAATAATAGTATTTTAAGTTACTTTTATTAAAAATTCCATTAATTTTATTCCTACATACTGAAGTGAGTACTTTGTATCTTGTAGGTTATGATCGCAAATAAAAATTCTGGTTTTTTTAACTAGTAATATAATTATTTAAATTTTTTCCGGTATCTTAGAATATTAATGTATATAATTTAATTAATAATTAGATTTAGTAGTAATTTGTGTAATTTAATTAAGTATATATATATCTAAATTGTGTGTACATAGTCATGTATAAATTTATTGAAAAATCTTTTTAAAATGATTTTAAATAAATAATTAAAACATTACAATATAATACAATACATATTAGGGTGGTCGAAAAAAACGATTTTTTTATGTTGACGTCTGCTAAAAAACACTTTGTGTTTTTTGGCGGACATCTTAAAGTATTTTAATATATAATTATTTTCATGGCCATTCGTCACAATGGACAATACCGAGTATTTGAATATTTTCCGCGCACCAGCAACGCCACTAGTGGCGCTGAGGTAGACTATCCTAGTACGGAGTCTAGCCGCCGTGCGAACGCCGACCGCCCAGCGATCGGCAGCGGTCAGCATGATCCAATTCACACCAGGTCTAGCCACGCGCAAGTAAAAAAAATTGCAGCCAATCAGCAAGGCTACCAGCTACGCTGCCATATTGAATAAATGTACAGCTAGAGGCTGAGATGAATGGAAACAACATGGCCGCGGAGCTGGTATGCGCGATTTGGACGAAAATGGGACGTTCTTTGGCTAGACCATGAGTGGGTTGGATCATGGCGGTCAGGCTCGCAGTTCAGTTAGCATCGGTCTGCAGGAAGGTGAGGATCTCGGCTCCTCTCACCTTCCGAACTACGCAGGTTGAGCCTTCGCAATATCGCGCCCGACGTACGCGTTACGAATGACTTTGTCAACCGTGGAGGATTAAGTCCTTTTTTCCGGTTTCCTCGCAATATCGCGCCCGACGTACGCGTTACGAATGACTTTGTCAACCGTGGAGGATTAAGTCCTTTTTTCCGGTTTCTTCGCAATATCGCGCCCGATGTACGCGTGACGAATGACTTTGTCAACCGTGGAGGTTTAAGTCCTTTTTTCTGGTTTCTTTCGATTTTAGCGCACTAGAGTTTTATGGTTTAGCGACTTCTGATTAAGAGTGTTATCTCTAGTGATCGATAGGGTATTGGAGTTTCAGTCCTTCACGGACTAAACTCAAAACATTTAATAAAGAACTATAACTAAAGTGATAGTGCGGAGTTTGGTTTCTTTTCCGGACCTTTCCCGCTCGGATGCTAGGGAGCGCCAAATTAAGCTGAAAAATTGACCAGCTGCAAGGACAAAACTATAATGAACTTAATTCTTCTTCTTATCTTTCTAATCTCTTTCTAATCTGGTTTCTACTTTTTCCTACGGTCCTTTCTCGAGGATCTAACTTTTCCTACGGTCCTTTCTCGAGGATCGAGGTTCTCTCTTTTCCTACGGTCCTTTCGCGAGGATCGAGGTTCTAACTTTTCCTACGGTCCTTTCGCGAGGATCGAGGTTCTCGTTTTTCCTACTGTCCTTTTCTCGAGGATCGAGGTTTCTTCTTTTCCCTACGGTCCTTTCGCTAGGATCGAGGTTCTCTTTTTTCCTACGTTCCTTTTCTCGAGGATCGAGGTTCTATCTTTTCCTACGGTCCTTTCTCGAGGATCGAGGTTCTCTCTTTTTTCCTATGGTCCTTTTCGCGAGGATCGAGGTTCTATCCTTTCCTACGGTCCTTTATCGAGGATCGAGGTTCTAACTTTTTCTACAGTCCTTTCCCGAGGATCTAGGTTCTCTCCTCCATACTTCATCCAAAAACAGAACGATTTTTTCCCTCAACTCTTTGAGCGGACAGACAAAGGGGGGAAAATGACGTCCGATATCACCACCCCGTTGGGCATCCAAATACCGACGTAAAAACCCTCCGGCGAGCCCGAAAGCAAGGCTGAAATCTATCGTCGTACGACCCCCAAAAAGAATCCCGGTAACTGGATTCACCATGGCATCTGCCTGCCGGTAGAACCAAATCAAAGCAAGCGCGCAGGAACTTGTTTTGACAAGATTGTCATCCCGAAACTTTTTTATCGGTGTTGAGGTTTTCCTGGATGTCAATAATGTCACACCCTGGAATAATTTTCACATGAGAGGGTGAAGCTTCAAAAATTCATTGAGTTTTTTGTTTATGCAAGGGTACTGATTTAGTCGTACAATTCCTTTTTCCATTAATTATTATAATATTCTTTTGAAACTGTTCGTGTGAAATAAAATTTCTTAATAACATGCAAGCTTTCTTTATTTCTCTTTATATGTAGAAGAAAAAATTATTATAGAAAAAATCGTGTAAATGTGAGAATTATTACAGAAATGTTCGTAATTCCCAAGAAAAATAATATTAAAAAATGTTTGAAACCATTCTTTTTCTTGAAAACCTATTCAAAGAATTAAATTTTTTTTCACTTTCATTGTTCCAATTTTTAATTATAGTAATTGCCTTATTGAATTTCTTCACATATAATGAATCACAAATAATAAATTACTTACACAAATTACTCATAAATCTAAATTCATAATAATTAGATATAAATTTTATTTTATTTAAAGACAAAAAACAGTATTTTCATTAAGGGAATATAACCTATACGATACACAGTACTTAACTTAATGCTTAAGTGTCATATCCATTGAAATGTTATTCAAAATAACTTAGCACACTACTAACTATTATTTTAAAAATATTACTTAGCAAATGTAACAAACTCGCGCGAAACCTTCAAAAGTGTCGTCTGCTATGCTCTTGTTTTTCACATTTTTATAACTTTGAGAGTAACTGGAACATTTAGAACCGAAAAACTGGAGGTATTTAGGTCTGACCGCGTTTTACCAACTTTTACCGTCATGACCGGACATTACCGGTCAGGTCAGGTATTAGCACAGTCAGGCTGAGCAGTGCCATCACTATACCAACAACATAATACCTAAATAAATGTTACAAAACTTTGGTAAACCCTGCTCTGATATACCCTTATGAAACCCCTATGTTCACTTTCCCCAGATACAGAAGTTGGTTTTGTGCCACTTTTACCGGTCTCCTGGCCTATTTTGAGTAGGCATGTTGAATAACTTTATATAATTTTTTGTTTGCAGAGAATGCGAGCGCGGATAACAGAATATGGAGACATGCATTGCTGTGGCTTGCAAATATAGCCTTATTAGCTGGTGGATTGAGTCGATTACTGTTGTTTGGAGATCCGATATTGCCTGCTGATAATAAATTAATCTTTGAACTTCGAAGACGGAGACGACAAGCTGAATTTAGCATATCAAAGCAGTATTACGAACATGCCTGTCGTGATCTATACAAGTGTTTGCAATGTTTTGGGCGTTCTTTACCTTCCTCTCGAATAGAAATTTATCTCGCAACTTTATGGCATGGAATAAGACAGATATTGAATCAAGTTTGGCCTTTCAAATGGATGTTAATTGCTGGGAAGTGGTTTACTGCAAAATCTGAACGTAAATTAATTGAAATTTCGGCCATGGAATTAGCTGTTATTTATCAACATATACTTCGCTTACGAACTTCTGAAGGCTCAACTAAGAATACCTTATTCCTTGCGCTTTCTGCGGTCAATTATGCTGAAAATGCAGGACAAGTTATTTCCAAGACAATGCTAGCAGAAGTGTACATCAATGCTGCATTATGCTTCAAACAGTCCATTTGTCCATTTGTTCATAAATACTATTTAGGAAAAGCATGCAGTTTACTTTCATCTTGTCCTATTCATGAAAATCTGAAATGGATCACAACAGATGATGGTTTCAGATTTTTAGCAACTCAGACCTGGAATTACGGTCAGATAGAAGATAGTGAATTTACTTCGCAAAGTAGTACATCTGACCCAATAAAGTATGCTGCCCGTGCTTACAGAGAATATCTCATTGAACAAGGCTTGCGACTTTTGACTGGTACTACCGGTGATTCGCATGCGTCAGCTGTAGTGGAAATCGCAAAAAACATCATGAGTTCAGCCAGTATTAATGCCAGCTTCTCGGACGATGGAGAAATCAACTTTGCAAGTAAGTATTTCCACCACCAAGTATTTCACGCTTTTTGACTCACCTCACATTTTTTCTTACAAGTGCCTTCAGCGGCCTATTTCATGAAAATTGCAAATTCAAAAGTTACAAGCTACTATATTACTAGTTTGTTATTACAAGTTCTTGTATTTTGTGTTATACAAGACTTTTACGTCCACTTGTAGTTACAAGTAGTATCTCTTACAATTTACAAACGCGCTGCTACAAAAGCGCGCATGTGCATTTAACGTATCATCGCTACTCACCTCCTAGGGTGACTGCGTATTGCAGGATCGCTGTTCATAACTTTAAAAAGATAAATTAGAAAAAAAAAACAATTTAATGTCGTGCAACCATTTTAAAAAATCAATTTCGTATATACTGTAAAAGTTGGTACAAGGAACATACCGATACTTTCCGGTGGTAGATAATAAAATGTTTAAACAGAAATTATTATGGCATTAATATAAGTTTGTATATAAACATTATATTTCAATTATATTAGTCGTAACCTCTTTTTTTCCTGAATCCTTTCGGTGTGTCACTCAAATTGCAAACAATTAATATACGGGTCACGGGCAACGTTTTCTAGCCTTTCGTAACCTCAAATATATATATATACTTCTTTCAACGTATAGCATGTTTCAACAACTTGAGTTTAACCGATAATTATATGTGCAGCTACACTCCAATACTTGGTTCTTTAATTAATTCATAAACCAACTTCCTCGGTCAGAAATTGCAGTAAACTTCCTTAAAAGATAACTTGTATTTACTTTTACCACTTTTACAAAACCGCAAAGACATTCCGAAATTTATCTACATGTCACAAGTGCTACTGACAAGCCATAAGCTTCATGAAACAAAATGCTTGTAATACTGCGCGATATTACTTGTAAACGCAAACTATTAATACAGGCAAAAAGTTACTAGACTTGTACTTGTAAATTGTGACTTGTAGGTTTTCTAAAATAGGCCCCAGAAGTATTAAACATGTTAGTCAAATAAAGATGTGTTAGCGTTATCAGTGAGCAACTTAAAATCATCACTGAGCCACGCGTAGCGTCGATAGTGAACCGCGTAAATCGATGAAGAAGAATAGTGTTCGAAACTAACGCCATCTAGTCATCCTTTTTGTATGGAGTTTTGTCGATGATATAGCATTTTTTTGATACGGCTCACTAACAACGATACAAAATTACACATGACAACTATAGTACAGAGCCAGGCTGGCCCATCATTTAATAATCTTTAAAAATCGGATTCAATAGGTTGGCCATAAATAAAAGTGACTTTTTTGACACAGCATAGAATTTACACCCCCCACCTTCTGTAAACACGTGCCTTTAGACATCGATATAGTAGTACATTTCGTGACTAGCGTGGACTGACGGCCTTTTTTAAACGAGTTACAAAAACATGGTGCGAGTTTCAAAAAGAAAAGCCGTCAGTCCACAGGAGTCACGAACGATACTTTTCAGAACAAAATTATAAATGGCGTGATTTCATTGTCTCCATGGAAAAATGCAAAACAAAATGTTGAGTCGGTGAAGGTACGCATGAGCTCTACTGCATTTTTTTTCTAATGAGCGTGAATGAGACAAGAAAGTATAGTGTGCGAGGCGATAGGAACACGCTATACTCTTCGTTAGAAACATCGACTCACCAATCCGCTATGAATTCTCTTTCTATCTTTGTCAACAGCTCATTCATTCCGCAGAGACAGGTGTTAGGTCGCACTGTACTCCTACCGAAGAAAGGCGACTTGTCCAACCCAGAGAATCACATTCTATGAACTTATCCGAATACGCTGTGTAAGAGATTTACAGCACAGACGCTTCTACAAAGAAGTAGCATTCTACTGGCACTGCCTGTCGATGGCCGGGATTGCTTACCAGAATGCTTCTGATGCAGTCTCTCATAGGCTTATTATCTTTCTGTTGGAACGATTGAGGGTTCATCCACACATAGTGAGATGTATAGACATATTGATGCCCCTTTGGGAAACTAGATTTACTATTTCATCTGAAAATTATCGTGTGACTTTTGTAACACACTTCTGCCACTATGTCCCTTAATATGCAATTCTCCTGGGTATCTCTACTGCGCCAAAAATAATTGCAAGAATAAGGTCGCTCTTGTATTTTATATGGATGACCTGAAGATCTATGCTTCTAGTTCAAAGCAACTTTAGAGTGCTTTAAATATCGGCGAGGCGTACATAGGAGAGATTGGAATGGAAGTTGGATTAGACAAGTTTGCCAAGATTAATCTAAAGCGAGGACAAATTATCGGTGTTTCGCGGGATCCAGAGCTTGTGCATATGAGTGTTATTAGTCATCTTTACACTGGAGAGACCTCTACCTCTCAGGCGTGCATAAGAGCCACATTCAGGATATAACATCAGGAAAAGAGTCTCCGAAGCAGATACGAGCTTCTTCGACAGATTTGGTCTTTCCGTTCCTCGACTATATATTCCACGCCGTCAAAGCGGATGCGGACTTCTAAATCTCGAGTGTTTATATAATCGAATTATTCTGGGAACAGCTTACATCGTGGAAAATGAAAGAGATCTTCTTCTAAAAATGGTCAGGAAACACGTGTTGAATGGCAAAGGAATGTTCTTTTACAAGGCCGCAGAGCAGGCGGCCTGGACCTTTGCCCTGAATTTTAACATCATAAGTGAGAAAAGTGCATTACTACGTCTACATGCCTTACATCTAAATGCCCAATTAAACAAATCAGAGGTTAAAAAGTTCCGTCAATAGCTCCAGGATATCAAAATGCACGGAAACTTTCACAGTAATGTAGAAAATCAGCCCCTTGTCGAAGGAGCTAACTTTTGCTTTCCTCAGATCATCAGGACTTAATTCAGGTACAGAGGGTTTCAATTTCGCGTGCCAGGCCTAAAACTTCAGGCCCCAATATATTGACAACCGGTTGGTAAATAGACCTGTGATTTAGTGGTTTATTACAGCTCCATTAGGACTATAATTCGACCAAGATCGTCGGGTCGATTGGCTCGGATATAATGATCCTTCTGGATAGTAACATCCCAATATTGTATTTGTATTTGTATTTATTCAAGAAAAGTTCCCAGGGCTAAGTAGCCCTCTAAGTAACAGCATAATACAGGGTCATTACAAATTTGTGCAAGCACTGATCGGCAGATACTTGATTGATCTCATAATTTAATCTATAAACTAAATAAAATAAATAAATAGAGTCGACCTCGGAATAAGTATCAAATAAGGTATGATATTAATGCGTATTAATTAACATTAAGTGATTAATTAGTAGCTCTTGTGCATTTAACGAAGAAATTAAGAGGGAAAACTGAGTGAAAAGTAAAAAAAAATTTCACAAAAGTTAATGAAAACAGAAGGAAATTCGAAGATGAAATGTTTAAGAACTAAATATGAGAGTTTACCAGCGAGTAATTTGAAGAGTTGGGTTATGAGTATTGTACAAATATTTGAAAAAGTGATTCTTGGAATGATACAGGGAAGGTCCATGCGCCCTCTAGATTTTTATTGCGTGTCTCCCATTTTGTCCTATGCAAGTGCTCGTACACATTATTATGAAATTCTATTTGCACTTCTGGGTTCAGCAAATTTTCTATTTTGATTCGCGTCTGCTTTGTCTTTTTAGCTCTCTTTTTGCTCCACCCACATTCAGAGTTCCATTCAACATTCAGAACCTCTCACAACCCTTGTATCTCTTACTAGCACTCTCAGCCTCTCATCTGCTGCAACAAAGTCAATCATACACGTGGATCATTTTATGCCTGAACCAAGTATTTATAATACACAATACCTTTTCTAAGCATAAGCTCAATAATTCATATCTGGTACCATTCGTTTTTGGGTCTATGAAATCAAATAGTTTCCTGTCAGTACATGCGCGATGCACACCAACCCAGTCATTCATATCTCCAAGAAGAATAATAATTCCTTCCCCAGTATCGCAAGTACTTGGAATGTCATTTAACGTTTTCGAGGAGGCATCTTTTGCCTTCCTACTTGCCAACTTGCCTACTAACCAACAAGATTCTGTTAGATACACATTCAAACTTTTTGACATGCTGTTTTTCCCTCTCATCCAAAATTGTACTGACTCCTTGGCAGCTATGTGGTTCATTGTCTACTCCTGGTCATAGCTCAAGTCCATTGTCTATCTCTCTTGTGTCACGTCCCTTTTTCTTTGTTTCAAGATACCACGCTGAAAACACCAGTTCTCGTAAGATCACTGAAGTTAAGCAGTGTTGGGCGCGGTTAGTATTTGAATGGGTGACCGTTCGGGAATACTGCGTGCTGTTGGCCTGTCGTGGGTGTGGTGAGCCCACACTAGTAGTACTAGTAATAAATAATCCACCTAGAAACACTACCCGAATCGAGTAGTGTCACGTCTAACCCGAAAGGGAAATGGCCTAATGGGATAAAAAGTACATATAAAGTATCAAGATTGCGTACGCGCATTGTTTCTCGCAATTCCTTTTTCTTAAGATCGTTTACACCTTTAGCTACACCGAGGCTACGCTTTTGTTTGTATTTTTCATTATTTAAAGTATACACCCAATACCAACTTGATGCGAGAAATGTAGCCTGTCCAAAATAAGTAGCTAATTCCTCATAAGGTGGTGAGTCCAGTTATAAGGAAAAGTATGGGAACGAAGCTAGAACCGAAAGAGCCATGACTGGGTTGTATTGGATACTGAGGATGGCGCATCGATTTCAAGGTTTGCATATATACGTATTTGTGATATTCCGGAATTACATACGATTGGAAAGTCCCAACAAGACGGGTCGGTATGAAATAGTATTGGAAAGAAAAATACCATTTTGCCTCCTCCCAACGCATTATATACGTTGCATACTTTTATGAAAGACTAAAACCAGAAAAAAAAAATTATTAATTCAAAAACAAGCTTCTATTAAAATATACAAATCACTAAGAAAATCATTCGTTCTGGAAAGAGAGGTTGTAATAATATAATAATAATAATTGCTTGAGCTTCCCTCTCATGAATTTGACGGCTATTTTAGCCGTATCATTGCTACTGACAGGATTTTCCATGCCAGACATGCAGAGAACGAAGAGGAAAGGGACTAAGAGGAGCACCAAATACCCATAAATAAATAAATGGAGATGTTCTTAAATATATATCGACGTTGGTTGCTTCCCGATGATCGCCGGGGCGCACCTGGTGCCACCGCTGGGGGGGAGGGGGGTGTCGGCAGCCTGCAATTCCGTGGTGGAGAGCTACGTGATGGGCAGGTAGATCTCACTAGGATACCCGAAAGGTCTACTGTCTAGCCAGAACATCGGTCACAAGTGGTGAGCAACAGAACAGCATCTGTGCCTGCGAAGGATGTTTCGGCTGGGATCCCCCAGGCGACCACTTCCACAGGAATGCCACGGCAGCGCATCAACTTCAAAACTTACCATAATGAGTACTTGATGAGCTGCCAATTCGAACACGAGACGGGAGCGACCACAACTTCTCACTATGGGATGGCCCTTCGCCAAAACTTGGCAGCAAATTTCCGGGAAATGAGAACAGTAACCCAAGACGACCTTAAACAGCGAAGGTGTCAGATTATAGATGGGAATCTCCTCCTTAAAAGAAGTATCAACTGGGTAAGATTATGCGGTTCGGACTGCATTCCGCCAGCAACTACAGGGTGCGTAGGCCAAAAAGAGGATTAAGTGGACGCCGGAAGAGTGTCTGAAGGATAGAATGATTGAACAACATCTTGCTGAACAACTAAGATGCATTAGGCGGCGCCACCTTATATCTGACGTCGAAGTAAGTAACATCGAAAAATAGGTGCAACAAAAACTAGCAGCACCTGTAGCGCACCCCGCAGATGTGGTGGAAGAGGAGGTTCATATATCCGTGACACGAGACGCTATGGAGGAGCGGAGGCCGGATCTGAGGGATGTAGCAGGACGACTGTCTCATGTTCAACGCTTGCGGCCGCCGGAGCCTGCTCTGCTCCTGCTCAACTCATTGAAGAGCTCGGTGAGGAAAGCCTGCGTCTCATGGTGTGCTTCACTGATGCAATCCCGGAGTTTGCAGATCGAGAGGCATCAATTAGAAACGGTCTGCCGCAATTGAGAATCAGCAAGGACCTTCTCCAATTAGTTGGCGGCTTAACCCATGAACGGCAGTTTTTTTGCATCACCAATTTCGTTTTCCTTTTTATATGCTGTTATCTATCCACTAGGCTACTCGAATAAGCAATTTGCACATGACCTACACTGACTATCAACAGGCGATTCCCTCAATACCCCACGATTATTTACTTGAGGTCCTTAAGACATATAAGATCTGGCCGCGCGTCATCCAATTTTGGGATCATGCAATGCACACGTGGTGCACTAAGGTTAAATGTTTTAGTCTTGGGATGATGAGGGATACCCGGTCCTTGCCTATTAAACGAGGAATCTTCCAAGGTGATTCATTTAACGCACTATGTTTTTGTTCAGCTTTGAACCAACTAAGTTGGACGCTCAACAACACGTCCTAATGGTTCAAAATTGAGGTAGAAGTGACTGAGTCTCAATTCACTCACCTCCTGTAAATCGACGAAATAAAGGTTTATGCAAGCTTCCTTCTATGACATCAGGATGTCTCTGGGTTTAGACAAATGCAGAAAGATGCATTTGTCCCGTGGAGAGATAAATGCTCCACTGATACTGGATGACCTCGCTCTGATTGAGGCGATGACTGATGAATCGTACAGGTACCTTGGCATATTGCAGGCGAGGGGTCCGTTCCACTCTGCAATTAAAAAGGGGCTTGAGACTGTTTTTTCGGGTCGCCTTTGTCGGATTCTGGGGTCTGGCCTCAGTGCGAAGAATATCAAAAAGGTAATTAACAACTATGCCATTCCTCTCCTAACATACTCATTTGGTTTGGTCACCTGGTCTATGACTGACCTCGAGAGGTTTGACAGAACTATTCGCGTGAAAATGTCTGAGCACCGAATGCACCATGAAAGAACAGCTGTAGAGAGAATAGTTCTGCCACGCAAGCTTGGAGGCAGACAGATCTTGGATGTTCGTCGCTTGCGTGACTCTTAGGTTACGCAGTTGCGTGAATATTTCCAAAACAGGACTAATATCTCTCTCCACGACTATATAGGTAGAGTTGACTTGTATACCCCCTCAAAAGTGGCAGCTGTTGATTTCCAGAATTAGATATTCCTTGCGTGGTCAGCACTTAAAGTTATTCCTGGGGTCTTTTATACCCAGCCTTTCTTTAATCGAGAGTCATTTTTTTCATTTCTTTTCAGTTTTTAATTTTTTTTTCATATGTTAAAATTTAACAAATATATATTAACTAGTTTTATCTTATAAAGGATATAAAAAAGTATATCCAAAAAAAATTTTCGTGTAAAAATATTAAAAATGCTTGTTACAATAAAGCAATTTCTGCTGGGGTCTTCAGCGACCCCCCTCATTCTTTATGTTATCACAGAGAGGGGATAACTTCAAGGGTTAGTGATACTTCAAACCTCTGGTTAATATGGTCTTCACCGGGAATGTTCATGCGAGTTGCGTGCAAATCTTGGAAGAACTGGGAACTCGAAATTCGTTACATCTGTTTCAGGAGGCAATAATGTGTGGATGACGAAGAGCTGATTGAAGCTGAAAGTTTAGGTGCTGAGGATGATGAAAATCAAGTACCAGATTTACTAGAAAAAGATCCAGACATTAATAACGTTGATGCAAACAGTAAAATCCCAGGAAATCTACGGCGCCTTAAAAGGAATTTAGGTCGTGCTTTACTAAAGTTCAGACATGTAGAACTAACACAAAAGCTTTCTCTGCCCAAGATGTACATCATAAAAAATCCACAACTATAGCAAGCTAAGGCATACAGGCAATGTGCATGCAATATTCACTGAACATCTTGAACGTTTAGAAATCAGTATGATACAAGCAGCAGCTCAGAAGAAGGTTTTGTTAAAAACCTATTGCAGTTTAAGAAACTTCCTAGACCATCAGGAAGAAGGCGACAAAAAATCTATAATGTGGCAAGTGTTAACTCTAAAAAAGCACTTTATCAGGCACGTAACTTAGTCCATGGCTGATAATAAAAACCGGCTTCACCCGAGAACAAATTAAATAAACATAATAAGAATAAAGTGACAGTATCATCCAGTCCGTGGATGGTGGGACAAAAGAACAGGCTTTTCACAATATGTGAAATCAGACATTCTGCTCTTATCAGATCACTTATTTGCATTACAAATATGCGTCCGTGACTGACGATACTTACCGGGACATCTCCGTGCAGATTATTAAAAAACAAATTCAATTCATATCAAAAATGCCTTCGACATATTGGGCTGTAACCATTTCAAGCCTGGTATTAAAACGAGCTTTCTAATAATTATTATAAGGTGGCTAAAAATAAAAGCTTGGGGCGTAAATATTGAGCATTACATTTATATGAGAAAGAAATTTTCATATTCACGCCCCAAATTTTAGTCACATTATTATTCAAGTATTGATGCAACCTCCCCTTTCATGATGAATTTTTTGGATTCTTTTTAGTACACTTTATTCAAAGCTTCTTTTACAAAATCATTTTGTAACTCCTCCTTATTTTATTTTTGTCCCAAATATGTAAACTTGTGTTTTGTCACATGCGATATCGATGGAAGGAAACAGATTGTCTACTCACAGAATTGTCATTAATATCTAATACCCTCTACTAAGAGTAGGGGTTGAGTGTGTATAAATGTATACCTTGATAAAGTTTAATTTATTGCGCGTAAGACAAGTCCTTATTTGTGTATGTGCAAAAATTGGTTTGGAAAATATCCTTCGCGAAAAGATTAAAACCGTGGTTTTTTCGCGTCATTATGTCGAGCTTGACTTTCAGTGACGACATCTTTGAACCGAACAATGTAATATTTAAAGATGAATGTGCTATCTCGTAATATACGTCATGGAGGTTGATATTTTGGCTTATATTGCTTGGATCCCACGTCTGGTGTTCCCCTTGATAGACCTTTCAAATTTTTGGACGAACTGTGTTCGCATTAAGGTTATTTACCGCTACAGTTAGAAACGAACAGATTCACCGGCTTTTCACATAGTTAAAAAGACCCACTGTCAACAGCGACCCAGTTATTGCAATTCTCATCTACTTGTAAGTGACAATGTTATGATACGAATAATTTAAATCCATTGTTGCAGAATGTGAAGATGAAGTTGGACTTTGGTGGGGTGCTGTAATATGTGTAGCAGCAAGCTGGAGATTAGGCGAAGATGACTTGGTAGCACAAAGTATTGTTGAAGAAAAGTTTCCCTTTGAAAAATTCTCCCAATTAAATGATTCCCACAACGATAATAAACCTTTACAACATGCTGCACTTTGCATAATTCAGGGTATAAAAGCTCGTTCAAGTCAATCTCTAATTAAATTCGTTGATCAAGCTGGAAAATTGCTTGAACAGTCTATGGTGTACTATCACTGCCAACAGAGATCGTCTCAAAACTTCTTGGTAAGTTACAAAAATTTACGTATTTTTAGCAGGAAGTTAAATTACATTTAATTAACATGACAATAGTACCAGGACTTTTTCATGCTGAATAAAGTATTGCAGGCATATTCTTCCAATTTCGTCGTTTTTTTGTTATACTGAAGTTGCTTAACATGGTTTTTGTGTTTTTGTTAAAAAATGAAATTGTGCATGTATTTTATATCACTTAAACTTTAATATCATTAGAATTAAAATGTTTGTTTTAATTCATTAAAAAAGACAAATATCACCCACTATCGGCGCAAAAATTATAAGCATCTGCCTTTGAAGCTTAAAAGCTAAGCCACAAAACATGCTAGAGTAATAAGTAAATAAGCATTTGAAAGCTGCAAGTGTTTCACGTGAATGAGCTTGAATATGAGGAAAACCTTTGTGAACAAGTTGCAGATGACAAATTTGAGAAATAATACAAATTGTTGCTTAAAATTACAAAAGTGTACAACTATACTATCTTTGGTTCTAATAAAGATATTAAAGTGATTCAAACTATAAACTGCAACGGATAGGCTATGTAATTATTTACAATCTCCCGTAATGATGTGATTGTTTTATTTTTGGTGGAAATCGCGACATTTGTAGACATATTTTTTGTTGGAAAACAAGTCAGAAAGCAGCGGGGATCCTTTTTTTTGCTTCCGACCGCTCGTGCCTTTCCTCGACTCGTGCTTCTGAACTCTTGCCCAGACATTTGAAGCCTCCTCCGTCCTGTGCGGTATCTCTTTAAGCGCAGTACCGAGGTACTACGGCTTGGTAGTACCAAGCGTACTTTAAGCGTAAGTACCTTGGACTTCCAATATTTTCAGAAAAACAAGCGCCATCTTGTTATTGTAAAACCTTTCTTAAATTTTCGGGTGGATTTCAAAAGAAGAAAATAAAATATATCAGAATCAGAAAGAAGACGATAAAAATGTAGATGAGGAGAACAAATTAGCGTTTCATTTGAGAAACAAAGCACAACATTTTAATACGCATAACTTCGCACACATTACTTTCTGCAAATTGGAAAATCGGTTCAAGGTTTATTCTAATTTTTGGTGAAAACAATCTAATACTAAATTTTTGTTTGAGAATTAAGGTTTTTTGCTTGAGATGTTCATTATTCGGATAAAATTCAATTTTTTTGTTAGAAGTCCTGCTAGAAAATTGAATTTATATCTGGAAGATTCGCCTCTTTTCTTTCGAAACTCATCTTTTTAATACGTCTTGCTTGAGGATCAAACCGATTTTCAAAGAAATTGCCTTTTGGTTTCAAAATTTAACAATATGGTTGACATTTTTTTCTCTCTTCACTGAAAAATAATTGTTAGATGAAATATCAACTATTACATTGTTTGTCGAAAATGTATAATTTAGTAAGTTTCAGACGGGATTTGCGATTTAAAATACATATTTCGGTATTAAAATAAAGGGGAAAGGGGAAAACAATTAAAACTACTCATTTAGCGGGATCGGTAATAATTTCGCGAATTTCATACGTAATTGACAGTTTGAGATACACATTTCCATATTATAGTAAAGGGGTGAAGAAGAAAACAATTAAAGCTACTCATTTAGCGGGATCGGTAATAATTTAGTAAAGAGGGAAAGGGGAAAACGCTTGAAACTACTAATTTTGAGGGATCGGTAATATTTTAAGATACCTTTTTCGGTATTAGAGTAAAAGGGGAAAGGGGCGAGAAAGGGTATAAAACTATCGGAACAACCATTTACACAACTATAATCGGGACCCGTGTTCGAAAAAGGGGAAAGGCTACATTTTGGTATGATATTAACGGGGGAATCGGTTAAAGTTACATTAAAAGAAATTAATTCAACATAAGAGGGGTTAACGAACAAAATTAAGCAATAAAATAATTCGATGGACCAGCCACGATCCTCGGAATTTAATTAGATCACAAAAAAAGAGGAGTGAAATCAATTACTTTAATTGAAGTCTTGCTCTTGGCTGGACCATGGTGAGAAGATTAAGTCCTACCTTATAGCTAGCGACCTTCAGGGCTGGGGGGTACAATCAGATGCTCTTGGGTGCGTGGTGCTACTTCGTGCGTACAGAATGAAACTAATCTAATATAGGGATGGCCAAGTCGACTCCGATTCCTTCGAAGAATCGATTCTTCGATTCTTAGGAATCGATTCTTGGTTTTAGGGAATCGATTCTTCGTTGGAATCGCCATCGATTTCGATCACAGAGCTAAGAGGAAATAAATTTTCGTTTTCCTAAAGAAAAAAACCTAATTAATCAAAGTTTATAAATTTTCTTAAAAAAACATCAAAACATGAATTTAAATTTATATTCATTGCATTGGATTTAATTTTTGCAACAAACCTCTCCAGAAACCCTTTGGAATATTTAATTTACGCGGGCTTTTTGAGAAGGGGGAGAAGGGGAATACTAGAATAGGAATCGAAGAATTGGCATCGAAGAATCGATTCCTACCTTCGATTCTTCGATTCCTCGGAATCGACGCATCCGGCGGAATCGAGGAATCGAAGAATCGATCCTCACTGAGCGTTAGCCATCCCTAATCTAATCGGTGCGTTAATGCCTAAACTGGACTACGGGAAAAGGAAGTGAAGAGTGGTCGAGCGGTGGGGAGTGTGGGGAACTCAAGAAGCTATCGAGAATGAGAAAGTCCGCGTGTCGTTCTCGCTCTTCGTTGGTCTGCCTTGCCGCCTGTTCTTCTCTTCACCGAATCTTCCTTCCTTCTCTGTTCCGTGTCGATCTCCGAGCTTTCCAGCGTCCTCCTTCTTTCCTAGAAGAAGCTGTTCATCGCAGAGTCGGGGCAGGGACGGCCGAATGCTTTTCCATTGTATTTGAGGGTGGACGACCGTGGTTCTCCCACAAGGTGATGTTATTTTACCTCATAACAAAAAAAAAAAAGTTTGACAGACGAGAATTGTCCCACCCCTTCTCTCTCGGGATGAACAACCAAAATCATCCCGCCCCCTTTTATATGGGTGGGGGGGGGGGGCTACCAATTAATATAACGATGGTCGTAGCTCCTCACTGGAATAAACGCCTGGGTCTTGGATGGTAGCCACCGTTTCCAAAAGAAGATGTCCTCAACACGAACACGCCTTGTTTCTTGGACCAAAAAATAATGCCACCCTCCTTCTTCTGCAACTGGTACCAGCCATGTATCTTAGAAGAGGGAGGTGGAGAAAAGAAACTCAAAATTTCGTCGTCGCCGTGGGGAAGAATTAGGTGAAGGTCACTGGACTGTAGAAGCCTCCCAGGATTGGAGGTGGCAACCAACCCTAATCGATGACTCAACGAAGGGGTAGCGGAGTCTCAACTCGTTAGTTGGGGGAATATTGGTGATCCAGGGGGGACGCTCATAAGAATTTTTGTGTATAACAAAATAAATAATACGAAGAAAATTATTTCTAAAATCTAGTTTACATATAAATTAAGCGCCGATGAGTGCCGGCACTGCCGTTTGTGTCAAGCCACGCAATCAAGAGTAGGGATATTAAAATTTGAATGGAAAACAACCATAGGTGTGATTTACCGCGGTTCTAGTCTGGGCTATTGACATTATTTAGATGTCAGTTGCTCTTAGTAGGACACTACGTTGGAATCCCGTTCACGCACACACGACTGTTTATACGGCGCTCCTGATTGGTCCAGCTTAAGTGTTTTATAACTGGAAAACAACCACCGCAGGGTACCACTAAGAGCAACTGCCATCTAAAAAAAATGTCAATGGCCCCCAGTAGCACCGCGGTAAAATACATGTCACGACGAAATCACAACGACAGGCCGGCGAAACCCTCATGTGTCTTGAGGACACGAATCGACCCATGGATGACAGCTTTCTGCATCCATCTCGCAAGTGCCTAGGCATATTTTTGGCACGCGGGTATGGCTTTAAGGTTACGAACCAGTGATAATTTCGCACCTCCGAGAGCACCTATCACAAGCACAATTACTCGTACTGAATATTTTGGGTACAGTCGTTGCAGCTCTCTTTTAAGGTCTTGATACCTCTCCTCTTTGTCTTTCTCCTTTGCAGTGATGTTGTATTCGGACGGAGCCGAGAATTCGATTACGAATATAGTTCGTTTCTCGAAGTCTTGGAGAACAATGTCAGGCCTCGAGTGCGCAACGGAGACTGCTGCCCGAAAATCGTAGTTCCAGAAAATCTGGCACTTCTCGTTTCGAACAATTGACTCTATATTATGAAGACACTGGAGATTCAGAAGTCCGCGTCCGCCTTGACGGCGTGAAATGTATAATCGGGGAACTGACGAATTGATATGCAAGTTTTCATGCATATGCATGATCTTATGTGTGGCGACATCAAGGGCCTTAAGCTCGTTCTTCGTCCATTGAACCACCCCAAACGATTAGAGTAGAACCGGGACGGCAAGCATGTTAGTCGCAGATACCTTGTTCAACGCCGACAGATTGGAAGACCAAAACCGTCGAAGAAGATGCTTGTATCTGCTTCGGAGAGACTCCTTCACTGATGTTACGTCCTGAATGCGGCTTTGAGGCACGCCCAGGTATGTATAGGTCTCTCCAGTGTTAAGATGTCTAATAACACTTATATCCACAAGCTCAGGGTCCTTGGGAACGCCAGTATTCTTTCCTTTCTTCAAATGAATTTGGGCACACTTGTCCAAACCAAAGTCCATCCCAATCTCTTCTGTGTAGTTCTTGACGATATTTATAGCAGTTTAAAGTTTGCTTTTAACAGCGGCATAGATCTTCAGGTCATCCATATAAAATACATGCTTCACCTTATGCTCACGCTGATTAGTGTCGCGACAGAGGTATCCAGGAGAATTTCGTAGTGCGAGAGATAGAGGCAGAAGTGTGATACAAAAAAGCAAAGGTCTCATACTACCACCTTGAAAGACGCCCCTCTGGAAGGTGACGTTGTTCGTTGTCAGACGATGATTCCTAGATGAGATGGTAAATCTAGTTTTCCAAAGAGGCATCAATCTATCTATGCATCTCACTATGTGTGGATGTACCTTCAAGCTTTCCAACAGACAGATGATAGGTCTATGAGAGGTTGAATCGAAAGCTTTCCTGTAGTTAATCCAGGCCATTGACAGGACGCGCTGATGGACTGCAGCGTCTTTCCAGACACACATGTCAATTAGCAGGTTCTCTCGACAGCCTGCTACACCTTTTTTCGAGCCACGTTGTTCGTACATCTCTCGCCATACAGGCTCAATTCGTCGAACAATCCTGTTGTTTAAGACAGCTGTAAGATCTGATACAATGTGTTCAAACAAGTTATTGGCCTGTAATTCTCTGGTTTGTACAAGTTGCCTTTTTTTGGTAGGAGTATAGTGCGTCCTAACACCAGCCACTGCGGAATGGGCGTCTCCGACTTTGAATATGAGGTGAATATGCGGGCCAAATGTGTACAATCTGGTCCAGCAGCGGAAAAGTTCTTCGTGCCTCTGAGTGCTTTTTCCCCCTCTTCGGCAGTGACTGATGGACACTCCTCCTCAGATTTTATGAGGTTGTAGCAAAACTCCTTGAAGCGGATGATATTGTCAGTGTCTTCTTTCAACTCTAGTGTTTTTGGGATCATGTACAACTCTCTCCAAAAAGTCTCTACCTCCTTGGGCTTGGGTGGATTTTTTACATTAACAGGGGAATCACTGAAGAGGCGTGATGGGTCAGCGAGAAACTGTTAATTCTCCCTGATCCATCTCTCCCTCTTCTGTATCCTCCTCCTTGCGTCAGAGAACAGCCGTATTTTGTCAACAATATGCTGTTTGATTGTCAGCAGCTTTGACTTGTTTAGTGTGTGATTCAAGATCCTTACTTCTTGAGTGAACTTTCGAACCCTTTCCGTGAACGGTCTACCAGATGTTATGTAGTCAATCACACATTGAATACTGCACGCATTCTGTCTTGCCCATCCAATTTTCTTGTTCAGTTGATGCAAGCGTCTTCTGGTCTTCTGATCCATCGTCGGTTTCAGCCTTCGATTTGAATCAGCCAAAGCTCTCGCAGCACCATAAACTGAGCAATTGATGGTCCAGAGGTCGGACTCTTGCGAGATATCTCCACGAAGGGAGGCATCCATTTCAGCCAGATCTTGGGGCTTAAGAGGAACTTGCATGTTGATGTTACTCCTTGTACTGAAATTGCGATCATCTTCCAGAAGGTGCCTGCTTTCTGTGGCTGGTCTTAATGTCGTTTCATCTTCGTCTGCAGCTTGTTCAAGCAGCGGTTGAGGAAGCGCCCCGCGTATATATCCATTTGTATATATAAATAAATAAATATATATAAATATATATATATATATATATATATAACTCCTCTTTTGCCTCACATTATTCGACTATGTCTTGAGATTTATGCTAAAAATAAAGAGCAATTACACCCAGCTCTAGGCACTGTCGAAAAATATACTTAGGCAATTCGGATGGAGTTCGGATTAGAAGAATGCGCCAGGGTTTATTTGCAGCGAAGTACCCCCGAAGACCCGGAGCTCGTCGACGGAAGCTCTATACGACATATTTACTCTGGAGAGACCTATACATACCGGGGCGTCCCATAGAGCCGCATTCAGAATGTGACATCTATAATGCATACTCTCGGATGTAGATACACATGTCTCTTCCGACGGATTTGGCCTTCCAAACTGACGGCGAGGAGCAAAGTATCTGCAGCGAACATGTTTGCCGTCCCGGTAATACTCTGTTCATTTGGAGTAGTTCCATGGACGAAGGACGAGCTTAGATCCCTCGATATAGGTTCACGAAAGGTTATGCACATGAACAAAAGCATTCACCTTAAGTCTTCTGTTCCGCGACTTTAGGTCTCACGCCGTCAAGATGGTCGCGGAATACTGCGACGGTTATTTCCAGAATATTCTGTTAAGCTAGTCGCCCTAATCATCGGTACTCCTGGAGGTGCCAAGCTTTCACTGGTTTATAGCCTGAAAAGCATCCTTGCGTGTCAACAAAATGGTAAGACCGTTGCCGGGAAAATGCAGAAGCTGATCGTCCTTGGGTCGCTCCGTGTCCTTAGGGTTCACGAGACTTTTCCTGGATCATCGTGTTGAGTCGATCGCAGACTGTAACCACCTATTTCACGGTCGTGAGACGTGGTTACAACTGAAATTTTACCGCCATTTTGCTGGGAGCGGGTCCAATTTGGTAGAGTGGCACCCGCTTCCGGTGAAATCCCGCGGTTGTCCTTATGACAAAATTTAACTATATATTTCAGTTTCGGTTCCTCTGCAATCAAACCTATGGATCTATGACATAGCCACCAAACGGGTCCTCGCATTCCTGATAGAGGCTCCCTTTTCAGGGGGTTCTGCTGAATATGGTTGGAATAATTAGTAAGCTGTCGCGGACAATTGTTCAGGGTGGTCTCCGAAGAAATAAAGCTCAAGCGGAGGTATAACATATTGACTCATTGTGAACTCACTGAAACTCTGACCTCACCGAAAGCTGAATGCACCTGGGTGAGGTTTCTTAAACGGTGACTCTGGTGTACCAAACGACCTCTCAGAGTATGCATTCTTATCCTTGCATGCGGGGCTCTACAAGGATGGATGAATCCTTTCCCTAGCTGCTCGCATTGAGTGGACGAATGAACTCAAGGATGATTTGCTAGACTGCTACGATGCTAGCATTATCCCCGTTTGGAGAGGCTTTATGACGCGTATGCACACTCTGTGATGTCGGAAACACCCAAAGCCTCGGGAAGGTTCGCATCAATCGCGGAAAGCAGGCATCTCCTGAGAGATAATCGCGATTTTAAGACAAGAAGGAGCATTAATATCCAGGTTTCTTCTAAACCTCAAGACCTGGCTGCAATGGAGACCTACCGTCGTGAGGGTATCTCGGAAGATTCCGACCTCTGGACCATCATTTGTTCACTTTATGGTGCTTCGAGAGCTTTGGCTGATTCAAATCGTGGGCTAAATCCGACAATGGATCGAAGAACCTACAGACGCTTGCATCAGCTGCACAAGAAGATTGGATGGGCAATACAGAATGTGTCCCATATTCACTGTGTGATTGACTACATAATATCTGGTTGACCGTTTACGGAAAGGATTCGAAAGTTCGCCCAATAACTGAGGATCTTCAATCACACACTGAAACAGTAAAAGCTGCTAACAATCAAGCAGCATATTGTTAACAAAATACGGGTGTTATCTGACGCGAGGAGGAGAATACAGAAGTGAATATAGACAGTTACTGTTACACCAACATTTGGCCCACATATTCATCTCATGTTTAAAGTCGGAAACGTCCATTCTGCAGTGGCTGGTGTTAGCACGCACTGTATTCCTACCGATAAAAGGCAACTTTTTCAACCCAGAGAATTACTGGTCAATATCTTGTTTGCACACGCTGCTGAAGATTTTCATAGCTGTCCTAAACAATAGGATTGTTCGAAGATTTGAGCCTGTGTGGAGAGAGATGTGCGAAAACGTGGCTCGAAAAAAGGTGTAGCAGGCTGCCGAGAGAACCTGCTGATTGCGCGTCCTGTCTAGTTACTTGGATTGACCACCGGAAAGCTTTCGATTTAACCTCTCATAGAGTTATCATCTGTCTGTTAGAAAAGTTGGAAGGATCATCCACATACAGTTAGATGCATTGAGAGATTGATACCATGAGCCCTCTGCTCTTTTGCATCACACTTCTGCCTCATATATTTTATATGGATGACCTAAAGATCTATCGTTCTGGTCAGTTCACGTACAGCATCAATGTTTTATGGGACAACGACTGATTTTGGATTCTCGAACTTCGTCGGTGAGCGAACCACGGCCCTGATTAAATTCGAAGTACCACCGATACACAGTTGTTTTTGATGGCGCTTCGTCGCCAAAAGTCGTATAAAGTTCATCGATGCACTGATGTTAAGATAATCCACATCGAAAGTTTCAAACAAATTTTCGCACGGAAATGTTCACGAGTAAATTGCATTTTTTTCTCGAGACAATTTTTTCAAGTCACTGTACACGACACAAATCGGTCTAACCACGCGCAAGTAAAAGAAATTGCAGCCAATCAGCAACGATACCAGCTACACTGCCATATTGAATAAATGTACAGCTGGCGGCTGTGTTGAATGGTAACCAAGATGGCCGTGGAGCTGGTATGCGCGAGTTTGACAAAAATGGAACGTTTTTCGGCTAGACCATGAGTGGATTGATCATGCTCGTAACAGCTCACCCCGCTAGTGGCCAGTTGAGTTCCCACTGTAATGCTACCTGTGGTCCCTGTGCGTTTCGCTGCCTGGCTAATTGAAGGGTTTGACGCATACTACCTAATATGCCGGTAAACTCAATTGCTTCATTATCGATTCGTGATGCGTTACCTTAATCAAAGATAGAATTCCTCAAATCTTGTTAGCATTTTAGCGTTGATTTTCTCCATCGAGGTTCGACTTGACTAGACGTTGGTACCCTTCGGTGGTGAATTCAATATGGTGAATGAAATAAAATGTTTACAAGAATGTTTAATGAAGATATTCTGAAAACAGCCCCAAAATTACAGTGTGGTCTAAAAACTCACTGCAAACTCCTCGAAGGGTTAGGACAGGTTGTAAAGTTCCACCACAAGGAACACTAATTTTTCAAAAAATGGTTATGACCTATGAAAAAGCATGAAAAATCCTATTGAAACTGTAGAAGCCAATATTTTTAGAAATTGTTATTAAAAAAGTGCAAAATAGCCAAAACAGACGGTATACACTCATTTTCCGGAATAAGCAATAATCGATAAATACGAATTTTTATGATTTCATAGGCTGAATAGTATATAATGTTTGTTTTATGACTTGTGATTTTTCTTACAGCTGATCCAAGTTTGGATTTGTGACTGGTTACTGGAAATGAGAACAACGATGTGGCAAGACCATGCTAGTGAAATTCGAAATTTAACAATAAGCCCATCGCTTCCTTTATTTCAGAGGGATCTATTATGTCTCAAGCAACTTTATCAGCGTATTCCTGTAAGTCTAGAATATGTTTACTTTTTTTAATGAGAGTGCATTTAAAATGTCGCTCGTGGGTCGGAAAGGGGATAAAAGTTGAAACTCGATAAATCCTGGAAAAGCACAACGTTCGAAGCTGTAAGAACAGTCTCGTCATGCGAGAAAAGCTATTACTTGACCGTGCTACGGTGCTACAGCGGTGAGCCTAAGACCTCCGTTGAAAGAATCCCATGCCGCACAATCGAAAAGGTTTCTTGCAACCGTAGCTATTATACTTCGGTTTTACTCTACGTGTGTCTAAATCTAATGTCCGTCTAAGGTGTGGCAGCTTTTGTGACGCTGAAAAAAATTACTCATCCGCCAAGTTCATAACTTTTAAAAATTCCGATAATCACGATTCTCGAAAAATGCACTATTTTCAATTTTTTCTTAATTATCAACTTTGAGTGTGCTTAATTTTTTCACTGTTCCAAAAGCTGACAGACCCTAGATGGACGATAGAATCTGATTATTCTTGAGATGCTTATCTCATTTAAAGATTTTACGTAGTTTTTGCCATTTAAATCAAATAGGAAGTGTCAAATGCTTTGCGGCGTGTTCTAAATATTGGCCGATTATAATTTTTGGCTGCCAAATATTTTGTCATCACGATTTATCGCATTTACATTTCGAAACTTCTTGCAAAATGAATATGTAATGCGTATGATTGAATGTTGTTTATGCTGATTTTAACTATGAAATAGCTTGCAAGCAGCATTAACTGATATCATTTTTAATTGAGTAATCAATAATCATTATTTGTCACAATGATTTGAGAATCTTACTACTTAACTGGAGTATAGCTTTCCGAGAAGTCTAAAAACTGTATTCCTTATGTATACCATTAAGCCATTTCCCTTTCAGGGTAGGCGTGACACTACCCGATTCGGGTAGTGTTTCTAGGTGGTGTGGGCTCACCGCACCCACGACGCCAACAGCACGTAGTAGTATTATTCCCGAATGGTCACCCATCTAAGTACTAACCGCGCCCAACACTGCTTAACTTCAGTGATCTAACGAGAACTGGTTTTTTCAGCGTGGTATGGACGTTGGCTTATCAATGGCTTATCAATATGACATATCGATAATCTCATTATTAACTAATGCGCAAATTTACATACATTTATTATAATCGGATAAAGCTATAGTAGTTAGTTTAGTTAGTTTGTAATGTGGACGGGGAGCCCGTGAGGTCCTGTCCCCCTGGCGGTCAATCTATTATGCCTATTGTGCCACACAAACGTTCTGGAACGTTCTCTCAGGTGCCAGGCGTACAACATCGCACAGTGAATGACGCGAACCTCTTTGTATATCAAAATGAGCCTCATCCACTCTGCCATTTGGCAGCTACCCTGGTTAGGCCATGGAGAGGGACGGCCCGGCTAGAGTGAAACGGAGCGGTCCCTCTCAAGTCATCAGTTAGGTAGAAAGATTCAACACACTGACGTTTGGAAAAGATTGTCTTAGAAATAATGAGTCACGCAGAGAAATTGTTCTTCAAAGAAAGAGGAAGAGTGAGTTGTGGTGTGTGGGGAGGCAATGAAGTGGTAGCTCGTAGATGCTTCGTTGAATCATGTAGAACGACATTTCTTAACTTTTAAATATAAAGGGTCTCCAAGAATTCAAAGTACATATTTGTATTTTCTGATTCCTTGTGAAAAGCTGAATAGAAAAAGATCAATAAAAAAATTTGATTAAATGCATAATTACCGAGTAATTAGCAATTAAAGATTGACTAATCAGAAAAATGCGTTAGATAGCCGACAGTCCATGTGCCATCGCTGAGGGAGTGTGAGGGGTCATTCATTAATTACGCAAGGGCGATTTTTTCACGATTTTTGACCCCCCCCCCCACGTAAGGATACACAAGATTTCTTGACCCCCACCTTTCTTACGTAATATTTAACTTAGAATTTTTCTTAATATCGTTGAATAGTTACATGTCATTACAAAAACTAAAACACGTTGTTATTTGACAATTGACATAAACAAAAGATTTTTATTTTTTGAAAAAATAATATTAGTCTTTGGAAGTAGTAGTAGCTACTGTGATCATTCGAATTGAAACAATAATGGACGTAGTAAGATATTACGTAAGAATGGTTTTAACCCCCCCCCCCTCCCTCCCCCCGAAGTAAGATCATGTAGAGATTTTTGAAACCCCCCTCCCCCTCGGTACCCTTACGTTATTAATGAATGTCCCGTGAGAATACACGTTCAGATCGTAAATTTCCCCTCCGTTTATTTTTGTAGGCTGTTTTGACTCTTTGGTGCAACTTCACACTTAAACGAGATTGGAAAATTAAAAAGTATCTTTTTCGTAGCAAATAAATTAGAAAACATTGCTCGACGAGTTAATTGCCTTATACTTAAAATGCATGCGTTGTTTGAAATCTATAGAATTCTCCTGAATTCTTAGCATTCCGCAGAATTCTCGCGAGTTCTATAGAAATAATTACTCTTTAACATTTTTGAATTGCCCTGAACGCTTTGAATACATTGAATCATTTGGAATTTCAAGACTTTTAAATACGAAGTGTATACACCGTGGCAATACACCGTGGTGCCGGTAAAAAAATTGTCGGTAACGGTAAAAAAAACTTCCGGTACCGATAATTATTTTTACTGGTTTTTGAACCCTACATGAAATTCAAGGAATTCAAGGAATTTATAGAATTTAAGGAATTCAAGGAATTCATAGAATTCACAGAATTCAGGGAATGAATGAAATTGAAGAAATACACGACATTCACCCCTTGCAACAGCTCGTGGTGGTTGGATGTTGCCCCTGTGACTGGACACAGAAATAATTATGGTCAAACTCCTATTCCTCTCTAACAGTTTTTGGGGCTAAGAAGGTACCCCTGCCCCTTAACTCGTCGCAGAAATAATGTTGTTTAAACCCCTACCCCTTTCCAAAACTTCTTGGGGGCGGGAAGGCAACCCTATAACTGGTCACAGAAAGAATGTTGTTCAAACTCCTACCGCTTTCTAACATTTCGTGTGGGCGCGAAGGCACTCCTGTGACTGTTCACAGAAATAATGTTGGTGATTAATCACAGAAATAAGTTCAGTTTTGCCCCTAACCTTTTCTAATTTTTTTTAGTCTGCGTAGTCAACTAGCAAGATGGCCGATACTGAGGACCAAACAGTAGCATTATAAACATGGGAGAAAAATTAATTTTTTAATATTTTGGCCGGTAGTCTAGGCTCTATCCTTGAAATATGCTTTTTACCGGTACCGGCTTTTCATACACAACCTTTTAAATACTGTAAATTGCTCCGGGTTCTCCGAATTTTGATACAATCATTGCAGTGTTTCTAATTCTTTTACAATTAGTCTAGCTAGTCTACTGCTAAGTTAGCAGTGAATGAAAATGTACTTGTTAAGTGAATCCCGCAAAATTCTCACGAATTTTGTAGAATTCGTTTCCAAATGTTTTTTTTATCAATTTAAAGAATTTTTAATACTTTACAACCTATGAGAATACAGACTAAATTATTTGAAATTTAAAGATTAAGATTTTTTTTCGAATTCCTCTGAATTCGCTGAATTCCACTGGATACATGGCAACTTCCGTGCTTTTTGTATCCAATAGGTCAGGTCCAGTTGACGGCCCAACTACCAGTGAATGTACATGAAGTCGTCTTTTCAATTCCTCAAAGCTGTCACGCATTCTGTGGTATACCTTCCAACATTTTAGAATTAATTCAAAGCATTTTAAATACTTTTCACGCTATGGAAATACGCAACCAATAGTTTAGGAGATTTAGAAAGTCTCATAAGTCCTATAAATTCTTCCGAATTTTTCTGAATACTTTTGAATTCATCAAAAGATTTTTGAATAATTTTCAAGCCACGTAGAATTCACCTCAAAAGTTTTGAATTAATTTAAAGAATGTTTAAAAACTTTGAAGCAATGAGAACAAACATTGAGTTGTTTGGAATTGAAAAATATTTGAAGTCTTGCTTTTTATAACCGAAAATAAGGAACTATAGCTTTGATAGATATTTTCAATCATCTTTTTTCCAAGGTTTTTTCAGCAGCTTCTCAACTGGTGAAGCCAAATCAGCGTGTTCTTTTTTGACGGAAGACTTTTAGGAGTTTTTAGAAAAGTGTGAATTGTTCAAAATTTACTATCTTGGTTTTTATAAGCGAAAATAAATTAAGAAAATTTTGAGAATTTGAAAATCCCTAAAGTTTCAAATAATTTTATCTGTATTCTCGTAGGTTGAAAAGTAATAAAAACTCTTTAAATTAATAAAAAAAAATTTTTCTAAGAGAATTCTAAAAAATGTATGTGCCCCTTTCGGGGTGCCTTCCCGCCCCCACTAAGTTTTGGAAAGGGGTAGGGGTTTGATCAACATTATTTCTGTGACCAGACATAGTGCGGCCCCCCCCCCCCCCCCAAGTAATGTAAAGTGGTAGGAGTTTGATCAACATTATTTCTGTGATCAGACAAGGCGCTGCCTTCCCACCCCCACGAAGTGTTGGAAAGGAGTAGAGGTTTGAGAAATATAATTCCTGTGACCAGTTACAGGATTGCCTTCGTAAGGCAAGGGTAAGGGGGAGGGGTTTTATCAACATTATTTCTGTGACCAGACACAGGGCTGCCTTCCCGTCCCACACGAAGTAATGTAAAGGGTAGGGGTTTGATCAACATTATTTCTGTGACCAGAGAGAGTGCTGCTTTCCCGCCCCCACGAAGTGTTGGAATGGAGTAGGGGTTTGACAAACATTATTTCTATGACCGGACACAGAGGTGCCTTCCAGCGCCCTCGAATTGTTGGAAAGGGGTAGGAGTTTGACCACTATTATTTCTACGACCAGTAACAAGGTTCCTTTTCCGCCCCCCACGAAGTATTGAAAAGGGGTAGGGGCTTCATCAACATTATTTCTGGGTCCAGTCACAGGGTCACGATCCAGCCGCCACGAGCTACAGGAAGGGGTTAATTTTTTGAATTTCTTTAATTCTCTGAATTTCGTGAATTTTGTGAATTCCATGAATCTTGTGAATTCCTTGAATTTTTAAAATTTTATGAACGGTTCAAGAACCGTTAAAAAATTGTCAGTACCAGTAATTTTTTTTCACTCGTACCGACAGTGTGAATTTCACGAATTCTTTGTATTTCGTGAATTCCATGAATTGCTTGAGTTCTGTGAATTCCTTAAATCTAAAAGTGTTCGGGGTAATTCAAAAATGTTGAAGTATTTATTTCTAAAGAACTCGGGAGAATTCTGCGAAATGCTAAGAATTCAGGAGGGTTCGACGGATTTCAAACAACGCATGCATTTTAAGTATAAGGTAATCAACTCGTCGAGCCATGTTTTCTAATTTGGTTGCTACAAATAAGATACTTTTTAATTTTCGAATCTTGTTTGAGTGTGAAGTTGTTAATCTTTAATTGCTAATTACTCGGTAATTATGCATTTAATCCAATTTTTCATTTATCATTTTCTATTGAGTTTTTCACAAGGGATCTGAAAATATAAATATATATTTTGAATACTTGGACACCATGTATATAATACAACCTACTAGGAGTAAAATTAAACCTAGCGTAGCATAACGTAACATAAATGAATGCATTCTTCCACGAAGTAGAACGGTCGCAAATTGACCAAGTTATAAAAGGTGCTTTTAACCACGTTTTTTCTCCTTCACAGCGAATTTGCACCGAAACTTATGGGCGCATCGCAATCCAATGATATTGTACTTATTCGTAATGAAATGAGGATTGACAAGATGAATTTCCTTTTTTTAAGCGATTTCTTTTGATTGAGATATTCAATGATTTGTAGAGGGGCCAGGATTTTTGAAACAGATAGTAGTAGTCTTGCGCGCGCCTATTAATTTTTTATGAAAAAGAATGAACCAAATACTTATTTTTTCTATTTTATTTATATTTAATTACTGTTAAAAATTATTTGTACAAAATAATTAAAAAGCACTACAGGATGATGTACGTAGCCTCCAATAAGGAGCTCCTTTTCACTTTTTTCTCGGTAAAAGCTAAAGGAGTAATGGATTTCTCATAATTTATTTGTAGGTAAATTCTGCTATCGTTATCATGTTGAAAAAACTTTGAATATAATTATAATTCAATTTATTTTAATGGGCTCTCAAGTTTGTATAACACCTAACTTATTTGTAAAATATATTGCAGTAATACATTTTTTTTCATAAATTAAAAGAAATGTTATTTCAAACATAAATTGTGAATTATTCGTTATAACATGTATATGAGCATATAAATTTCAAATTGATAAATACTACGAATAATATTAATTTCCATTATTATATAAGTTTTACAAAGTTGAAAAAAATGAATGATATATAGAATAATGGCAGTAATTACCAATCTTTCAGTTTTTAAGAAATATGATAACAAATTTTTAAGTTGTCTATTTGCCCGACAATTATTGCCTTTTATACTCTATATTAATCCATTCGCCACTAATATTTTATTGTGCATTGAGAGATGTAGTGAATTTTTTTCATGAAAAATTAATTTTCTAATTTTTATCATAAATGATCCACGTTATTACGAAAAAGTACAATGTATTTTAGTGTAACTTTTTTATTCATGTACATTTTTGTGTGAACCTTTTTATCGTATCTGTTGTTTACGTAAAAATGATGAAATTCTTTTATTGTAAGAAGAAAATTATCCTATTGATAGAACTTTCCAGGCCTTTATAAACGTTCAGTGTCTTTCTTATTAAAAGCTAAATTAAACAAAAACTTTTCAAAAGATATTTTTTTTCCTTCTGCGAAAATCTGTTTACAATTTTTTTAGAATAATTTTTTTAACTTTTCGCATAATTTACTCAAAAAAAAAATTTTCTCCTTGATATATTCTGTGATTGTACATGCAGAACATGTCTCATTTTACATGGATTCTTTCTATAGCCAAAAATTGTATGTAAAATATTTTTCATAAAATGATTGAAAGTATAAAGCAGGCATGCCCAACTCGGGGAAATTTCCTCCGGGAACACATGTTCCGAGTTCCCTACTCTTTCTCCTAGAGAGCGGGAGTGGTGGTAAACGCTTGCGAGAATCTCTCCTCTGTGACGTACGCGTCTACCACGCGCATGCGTCTACCACCACTCCCGTCTTTAGTAGAAAGAGTAGGGAACTCTGAACATGTGTTCCCGGAGGAAATTTCCCCGAGTTGGGCATGTCTGGTATAAAGTATAAATTTTATTTTTTAAATCCACGTATATTAGATAAGTAATAATACAAAAACGTTGCACTAAGTATTTTATTTACGTCGCCAGATTTACCTCACTTTTTATATCTATTTTTATGAAGCATTATTTTCATCTGATAATCTAATTTTTTTAATTAAATTTTTGCTCGTTATCATTGTTTAATTCTCGTTTTGAAATTAGATAATATCTTTCATGTGTAAAAACATTGAAATTTAAAGTTTAACTGCTCCCTTTGTGGTCAAAAATTGACCTTCTTGATTTTTTTTGACTTTCTTGGTTAAATGCAACCATTTATGCAAAAGAAATTGGAAGCAAAATAATATAAACTAAAAATTAATCAAATTTGAACTAAATATCACATCCATTGTTCAAAGTACTTAGACGGAAATATAAGTTATTTGTCAAAAATTCGTCTTTTTTAGTAGAAAATTAATCTTTTAGTTGAAAGTTCAAATACTTGATTTAAACTTTATATATATATATATGTATATATATATATATATATATTTTTATTCAAAATTCTTCTTCTCTGATATAAAATTAATATTCTTGTTTGAAGATTTATCTTTTTGAGTTAAAATTTAAATATTTAGTTGAATATTCAACATTTTTGTTGAAACTTTATGTTTTTGGCTTGGGAATTCAACATTTTTATGGCATTTTTCTATTGTTTAAAAAATCTATTTTGGTTGATAAATTCATGTTTTTGATTTGAAAATAGCCCATAGTATGGAGCCCGAGGCATGAATTTGTAATTTATCATTCTAAGAGTGGCCACAGCCTAATTTATTTGAAAATAGAGACCTATTCAAATAAAAAAAGGAGAGAAATGGCCCTACAAAAAACGTTGGATTGAAAATTATTCGAAAGTATTGTATTTTGAATGCGAAGTTGTCGAAAAGCAGATTTCCAGAGAACATTTCGTGAGTGCGCAGTAGGGTGGTCCAAAAATGCATTGGAAAAAACTTTTTTTGAATTTTTATGGGGACACCCCCCAAATTTGTTCGAATCCACCCAAAAATAAATCCATTTTTTTTGTTTTGAAAAAAAATGATATTTAGGGGTGGCGCAAGCCCCATGGAGTTTAGCATGTATTTGCCATAAGAAAAAAAGACGTTTTTGTAAATCTTATTCAGAATCCTCAATATTATCTCAATCGAGTTGAAACTCAACATTTCTCTTCACAGTTAGCCATACAATACGATTAACATATCACTTTTCAAATATCACCCCCATAAGTCTGTTTTATAGGGTTCCAAAGAAACCCCATAAGTGAAAAAATGGGTTTTGCGAGTTTTTTGCGCTAATTATGATTTTTTTGCGGTTTTTTTAATGCGAATTGTTTCTAATACATAAAATATGTCTTTATACTGAAAATTAGATATTTTAATGAATTGTTCAAACAATTTATTATTGTTTTTAGCAATTTTCTCATAGAATGAAGTTAGAAAGACGCGGTTTTTTCACAAATTTTCCATTTGTTGTCCAATTTTTAATTATAGGGAAGTGATAGTTCATCAATTTTAACAACATTAATTGTTTAAACAATTTATTATTATTATTAATAATATTATATTTGAATAATACTAGAAAGATGCAGATTTTTTAAAAATTTCTGGCTTTTTGTCCAATTTTGATCTGTAGTGAAGTAATAATAAATTCAAGTTAACAAAATAATTGTTTAAACAATTTATTATAATTATTTATAATATTATATTTGAATAATGCTGAAAAGATGCGGCTTTTTTTTAATTTCTTGTTTTTTGTCCACATTTCATTCGGAGTGAAGTAATAATGAATTCAAGTTAACAAGATAATTGTTTAAACAATGTATTATACTTATTAATAATATTATAATTGAATAATGCCAGATTGATGCGGTTTTTTTTTAATTTCTGGCTTTTTGTTTAATTTTCATTTGGAGTGAAGTAATAATGAAGTCAAGTTAACAAAATAATTGTTTAAATATTTTATTATTATTGTTGATAATATTCTCTTCGCTTAATCGGTAGAATGTTGCGGTTTTTTCTGAAATTTTCAACTGTTTTTTTTTATTAAGCGTGACTTGATAATTAATTAGATTTAGCAAAAATAATTGTTTAAACAAATTATTATTGTTTCTGACTATCTTCATCTATATCGATTGCGCCTGATGGTTGCGGTTTTTGGCAATTTTTACCTTTCTGTACTTTTTTCACTTAGTGAGGTAATAATTAATTAAAGTTAACAGAAAAGTTGTTTAAACAATTTAATATTGTGTATAACTATCTATTCTCAGATAAGTGCTAGAAAGTGGCGATTTTTTCTAAAATCTTTCACTTTGCATCGCCTTTTTATTTATGAACAAGTAATATGTCAACCACAACAAAAATGATTTTTCAAAAGGTATTGTTGTTTTAAGTGAATTATTGTTGCTCTTTTCCAAATGCTTAAAAGAATTAATTTAAAGAAAAAAAGCTATTATACACAAGAAGCAAACACAAAGAATTTTAAATATGTTTTATTTCAGAAAAATATACATTCACGAAAAGGAAAGAGATTATTTAAAATATAGTTTTCTCTAATGTTTATTTATTAATTGTTAGTAATTAAGCAGGCGATACAAAGTGAAAGATTTCAGAAAAAACCGCCACTTTCTAACACTTATATAAGAAAAGATAGTTATAAACAATATTAAATTGTTTGAACAACTTTTTTGTTAACTTTATTTAATTATTACCTCACTAAGTGAAAAAAGGACAGAAAGGTACAAATTGTCAAAAAACCGCAACTATCAGGCGCAATCGATGTAGATGAACATAGTCATAAACAATAATAATTTGTTTAAACAATTATTTTTGCTGAATCTGATTAATTACTGAGTCACGCCTAATAAAAAATAAGCAAACAGTTGAAAATTTCAGAAAAAACCACAACATTCTACCAATTAAGCAAATAGAATATTATTAACAATGATAATAAATTGCTGAAGCAATTATTTTGTTAACTCCAATTCATTATCACTTCACTCCAAATGAAAATTGGACAAAAAGCCAGAAATTTAAAAAGAAACGCATCTTTCTAGCATTATTCAAATATAATATTATTAATAATTCCGATAGATTGTTTAAACAATTATTTTGTTAACTTAAATTCATTATTACTTCACTCCAAATGAAAATTGGACAAAAAGCCAGAAATTTCAACAAAAAAACTGCATCTTTCTAGCATTATTCAAATATAATATTATTAATAAGTATAATAAATTGTTTAAACAATTATTTTGTTAACTTGAATTCATTATTACTTCACTCCGAATGAAAAGTGGACAAAAAACCAGAAATTTCAAAAAAATACCGCATCTATTCAGCATTATTCAAATATAATATTATTAATAATTATAATAAATTGTTTAAACAATTATTTTGTTACATTGAATTTATTATTACTTCACTACAGATAAAAATTGGACAAAAAGCCAGAAATTTAAAAAAAATCTGCATCTTTCTAGCATTATTCAAATATAATATTATTAATAATTATGATAAATTGTTTAAACAATCACTATTGTTAACATTAATGAACTATCACTTCCCTCTAATTGAAAATTGGACAACAAATCGAAAATTTGTGAAAAAACCGCGTCTTTCTAACTCCATTCTATGAGAAAATGACTAAAAACAATAATAAATTGTTTAAACAATTTATGAAAACATCTAATTTTCAGTGTAAAGTAATATTTTATGTATTAGAAACAATTCGCATTTAAAAACCCGCAAAAAAAATCATAATTAGCGCCAAAAACTCGTAAAACCCATTTTTTCGCTTATGGGGTTTCTTTGGGGCCCTATAAAACAGACTTATGGTGTTGGTATTTGAAAAGTAATATTTTTTTTTGTATTCTATGGCTAATTGTTAAGAGAAATGTTGAGTTTCAACTCGATTGAGATAATATTGAGGATTCTGAATAAGATTTAGAAAAACGTCTTTTTTTCTTATGGGAAATACATGTTAAACTTCATGGGGCTTGCGCCACACCTAAATATAATTTTTTTTTCAAAACAAAAAAAAACTAGATAGCACTGAAGATTACTAGGCATGATCAATTCTTACTACAAGCAGAAGAAAGAACCTTATATTTGACTGAAAACCAAGTTAAATCTACTGATCTTCCAATTACGTATATGGAAAACACGACAGTCGAGTAAATTTTACAATTATAGACAACTAAATATGATCATCATTGATGGTTACCAGTGCCGATTCTCAAGTACTGCTGACCTGCGGAGCAGTAGATTTTACCGATCCAGTCGCTATTGTGCACTGTTCCGCAATGTTGCAATGACGAATTATCATGTCACTTTGACGGATAATATAAACGATCTAACTCATGTTAACGGTACAGACTATAGTTTGAGCGGCTCTATAAATTGTAAAAAAAAATTCCAAAATAATTAATAAAAAACACACGGTTAATTCTGAGATATATTTTCGGATATGCTTATAGTTATTCGGTATTTGTAAGTTACAACGCTTATAATACAATTAAAATTTCGCACGTAACGGGGGGGATCGAGCGCATAAACCTAAGCACGCAATTCGATTATCTTAACCACTACACTATCACACGAGTTGCGATCTGTGAAATAATTCCGAAATGCATTTGTAACTAAGGTGGCGACCTCAGTAACGACTTTTGAATACACGTCCATGCCATCATGGCATGGACGCATTCGTGGGTCGCTGATTACGAATTTTGTATTCTTTGAAAATTCCAAGATGGCGAATCCAATATGGCTGCTGAAATGTGTAAAAATCATTTTATGTCATAAAAGTACGAGTTAAGTATACAATAAAGGGTTTTTGTGGTCGCTGATTACGAATTTTGTATTAGTTTAAACAAATTTCAAGATGGCAAATGCAAGATGGCCGCTGAAAAGTGTTAAAATCATCTTATGTCATAAAAGTACGAGTTGCATATGCATCAAGGGTTTTCGGGGTCGCTGATTTCTGATGCAAGCTACCATGCATTTTGTAGTGTTTCGAAAAGTATCCAGAAGATATAGCATTGATTTAAGTGTTTATGTGCCGTCGGCATTAGCGTTACCCCTTGTGCACTACGAGGAGGTTGCGCAATCGGTCTGGTACATCACTTGGCCCTAAAAAGGGCCGTTTTATATATTTGCAGTTTCTTATCTGATTGTTTTTACTTGTCTTTATACATTAACGATTTTATTCCATCGTTTTTCTTTGAAACATAAGACGATCACACACATTGTCATTTGCTTCTGAATTTCATGCAGTTCTAGAACAAAAATTATTTATTTATCTGACGGAGCTAAGCAACACTTTAAAAATAGATTTCAGATCGCGAATTTGGTTTTTCGTAAGGAAGATTTTGATGTTGAAGCTGAGTGGAATTATTTACAGAGCAAGTCTTACTGCCAAGCCAAATGATTCAATATTAACATCTGAAGCAATTTAAGTAGAGTGAAAAACATTTTAAAAAAATCATTGTGTTTTACTTTGATAAGAAATACCATGATAAAATAAATATATACATGTATGTATGTATACATGAAAAGGTATTCAAAGGAAAAGAATGGAATAAAATGGTCAATGTACGAAGACAAGTAAAAACAGTCAGATAAGAAACTGTAAATATATAAACCTGCCCTTTTCAGGGCCAAGTAATGTGCAAGACCGATCGCGCAACCTCCTCGTGGTACACATTGGGTAACGCTAACGCCGACGGCACATAAACACATAAATCAATGCTATAATTTATGGATACTTTTAGTAGCAGTACAAAATGTATGGCAGCTTGAATCAGAAATCTTGAAATTAAAAAAAAACTAATACAAAATTCGTAATCAGCGACCATGAAAACCCTTTATTGCATTCCCAATACGTACTTTAATGAAATAAAATTATTTTTACACTTTTCAGCAGCCATATTGGATTCACTATTTTGGAATTATTAAAAAGTAATACAAAATTCGTAATCAGCGACCACGAAAACCCTTTATTGCATACCCAACTCGTACTTTTATGACATAAAATGATTTCACACATTTCGGCAGGCATATTGGATTCGCCATCTTGGAATTTTTAAAAGAAAATACAAAATTCGTAATCAGTGACCACGAAAACTATTGCATACCCAACTCGTACTTTTATGACATGAGATTATTTTTACACATTTCGGCAGCCATATTGGATTCGCCATCTTAGAATTTTTAAAAAAGAATACAAAATTCGTAATCAGCGACCACGAAAACCCTTTATTGCATACCCAACTTGGACTTATATGACACAAAATGATTTTTACACATTTCAGCGGCCATATTGGATTCGCCATCTTAGAATTTTCAAGAAATAATACAAAATTCGTAATCAGCGACCACGAAAATCCTTTATTGCATACCCAACTCGTACTTTCATGACATAAAATGATTTTTACACATTTCGGCAGCCATGTTGGATTCGCCGTCTTGAAATTTTCAGAGAAGAATACAAAATTCGTAATCAGCGACCGCGAAAACCCTTTATTGCATACCTAACATGTACTTATATGACACAAGAGGATTTTTACACATTTCAGCGGCCATATTGGATTCGCCATATTGAAATTTTTCAAACAGATAGAAAATTCGTAATCAGCGACCCCAAAAACACTTGAAAAGTGAATTGCAAGAGTAAAAATTATGTTTTTGTGAGAATCAGATCAAAAATAAGAGATTAAATTCAGAAGTTTTTTTCTTGTGGCGGCCATTGTTGGTCCGCCATTTTTAAAATTATAAATTACCATACGGCACTAAAAAGCATTAGCTTGGACGAAAATTTTGAGCCCTATAGGGTCCATTTATCTCAAGAATTAAAGTGTGAGGAGGGGGTGGCTGATTTCACGGAGAATGCGGTAAAATTTCAGCTGTAACCACGTCTCACGACCGTGAGATGGGTGGTTACAGTCTGCGCGAATTCAATACGATGATCCGGCGAAAGTCTCGTGCACCCTGAGGACACGGAGCGACCCAAGGACGACCGCCTTCTGCATTCTCCCTGCAAGTGTCTCAGCATTTTGTTGACACGCAGGGATGCTTTTCAGGCTATTAACAAGTGAA
>CAKNXH010063501.1:0-12987 GCA_932178445.1 Andricus quercusramuli | reverse complement strand
TGTTAATGAAGTATTACCGAATTTCGTTTTACCAAACTAGAAATGAATCTTTATCAAAGTGTCCATATGTCCCAACTTTACCCAACTGAGTTTGGTAAAGTTTCTCGAAATATTTTTCTCCGTGCAAACTCTCGCAGTTCATGAACAATTGAACTAATTTCGTGTACATGATTGATATTTCCTGCTAATAGAGCTTGTAAAAGAAAGCGCAATCTATCTACAAGTTTATTTGGGTCTAACATTTCGGCTTCTGTTTTTTTTTCCATTTCATATTCAGATGAAAGTTCACTTTCAGCATCATCAGCATCATCATCATCATCCTCCTCTTGCTCCTCCTGATCGTCATTATCATTATCATTATCATCAGCATTATGTTTTTTGGTCATCATGGATGGAGAATTGCCATCTTGGCTAAATTCTTCTTCTTCTGCTTGTACTTCTTGCTTCTTCACAAGCGGTTCCAATTCATCTTTAGACTTCTGAGTAATGCACGTTAGATTCTTCAGTGGCGAGAATTGTGGCTTCCAGGCTTCCTGATTAGCTTGTTTCTCGTCAGGATTGAAAATCCTATGCTTACGATGAATTGCATTCCTATCCTTATCAATCAACCTGTTACTGTCTTGCATTGTCCTGAGACCTCCAGGTACCTTTGCAATTTGGTGGAAGTCTCTCCCATCCTGCTTATGATTCTTTGCTAAGCAAGAGTATTTCTCATGTCTTTTTAAATTATCAAGTCTTGAATAAGTTCTGGAACAACTTGAACATGTGGACGTCATCTTGTTACTACACAGCAAAAAAATGGCTTTTCATTCATGGAAGCTGAGTTTATATCCTCCTCCTCCTCCTTTTCATCTTCCTCCTCCTCCTCCTTTTCATCTTCCTCCTCCTCCTCCTCTTCATCTTCCTCCTCCTCCTCCTCTTCATCTTCCTCCTCCTCCTCCTCTTCCTCCTCATAACCCCCTCCTCCAACTCCTCCTCCTTCTCATGCTCCTTCTCTTCCAACTCAAACTTTTCCTCCTCCTCCTCCTCCTCCTCCTCCAACTAACCAAAAACAGTAGCATTTTTTTAACCATAGAGTTGAAACTTGTTTCAACTCTTCAGATCATCTACACGAAATTAGTTCAGTTGTTCATGAACTGCGAGAGTTTGGTATTATTGAATAATATTTTTTTAGTTTAGCAACTAGTTAAATGTAACTAAATTTACATTCGAAATTACTAATTGAACAATTCCTGTAGTTAACATTTTTAAGTTTTCTACTGTTCGATATTATATAGTTTTTGCGTTTATTAAAAAAAAAAATGAGGAAACTCATTTTTTTTCTCTCAGGCTTAAGATGGTTATTGCCCAATATGTCGAAGGCATTTCTGGTTAGAGTTGGATTTTTGGTTTGTTTGAATATTATGCATGGGGTTGAACCGGTATATTATCAGTCACGGACGCATTATTATAATGCAATCAAGTGATACAATAAGAGCGTGTGCCTTGACATATTGGGCAAAGCCTGGTTTTTACCCCATCATTCACGGACTGGGTTGCAGTCAAGTGCATGATGGGGGGACCTACAGCTTAAGGTGGGTTCCGAACCACCAGAACCTCGGTAAAGGTACATAGAAAAATTTCAAGAGGTACCGGCTCAGGGATCGAACCCCGGACCTCTGAGGCGAAGTCCGAGCGTCTAGCCAACTGAGCCACCGAGGCTCCTTTGCGTTTATTATTATCACTTCAAATGGATTTATTTAACTGCAATTTAAAGAAAATGTTGGTTCTAAGAAAAACAAGATTTGCAGCTCTTCTATATATAATAGCAGATTTTAATATACGTAATCAATACTTCATTCAACATTTCTAGTATTATTTAACTACATTTCTATATCACTAAATGTTGATTTAAGAATTCTAGAAAGTAGATGTTCATGTTGTCACTAGATCATTGTATTATTTTTTAAATGTTTGATTCACTGTATTCTTGCATTAGATTTTAATATTACTGAATTTATTTTATCATTCATGGTACTTCATTTTCAATGTTACAAGTAAGTAAATTGCATTTTTTCAGCAGATTAATCTATTATGTGAAAGATGATTTCAACGTTTCTTACAGTTTACTATAATACTTATGTAGCTGATTTTATAAATTCTAACAAGAGCTTTCGAATTATATATGTTCTTCATCCCAAAATAGTTGAATCAATATTATTAACAATTATTACGGGGCTACTAGGTATTAATTGCTAATAGTTTATATGACATCTGAGTCTTATCGATATAAGATTTTGAATGTCTCTCTGCGATCCACTGGATGTAATAATATCTCTTAAGAATCTGTTGGTATTTTGCAAGATTCATGGGAATTTTTTATATGGTTCGATTCATTTTGCAGAGGCATGCTGTGAGATTTATGATAGTTTTTTAGTTGCTTAATCACAAAGCCTTCTGAAATCTTGCAAATGTTAAGAAATTATTTTTTTTAGCATTACATTTTTAGCATTACATTTTTAGAATTAAATTTTTCAAATGCATAGCTCTGTCTCCCCCTGTCTCTCTCACTTTCTCTCTCTAACCTACACAAATGTACTTTATACCTTGGTGTCACTTTATTATGAGTTGATTTTTTAGAATATAAAAATTAATTAATTCTATAGCTTATAAGTCAGTTACATGACATGGTTCTCTCTTGCACACTCTTCACTCATATTATTATTTATCCTTTCTTTTCTTTATCATAAGAAGGTGTTTCGTGGACTTTCTTGAAACAGCTTCTTCTTCTTTATTTAAAAACCATTGACGTTTATGTTTAAACCAATGAGATGATGTTATAAATGCTAGTTTAAATACACTGAAAAAATTTTGGGCGAGCTGCCCGCTCACGTGATAGAGCTGCAACACCAAATGCGTCGCGTGCTGCTCGCCAGCAGCTTGGTGCGTATCCTCTCTCTTGTTGGGGACGCTGTGTGCCCACATGGGAACAGCTGTAGCCCCAACAGTGTTGGTACAGTAACGCTCCGTTCAGGCGGGAGAACAGTACCCCAACCCGAGTTTCGCGCGGAGTTCGTTTCATCCGACAAATGGTTTGTCGTATATATTCGTGCTTATTTTATTTTTACAAGTAAAATTTTGATCTTGGATGACTTTTTAGAGAAGAATAACTTCTCGCATTTACGCAATAACCTCAAATGTAAATAATTTATCAATATGTAAGCCTGCCTTCGTCAGCAGGCGCTTGCACATAACCTACAAGCTATCACCTATAAGGCAGCAATTTCGTATTTTTTGTGTGAAAAACGTTAATCTTTTTTAAATTATTTTTGATCTTTTTCTTTCATCTTTATACTTGTTATCGTTAATCTTTTTTGGCAGAGGATTTGATTGTTTTTGATTTGAAATCAGAATTTTGTATGCTCGAAATACGAACTGTTTTATTTTTTGTTTAGGATTTATCTTTCTTGGTTGAAAATTATACTGCTTAGTTGAACGTCAAACAGATTTATTGAAATATCACTTTTTGGTTGACGGTTCATCATTTTAGTTACAAACTCATGTATTTGGAAGAAAATTTAAGTATTTGGTTGGATATTCATTTTTTTTTAAATTTTGATTGACTCTTTCCTTTTCTCCTTCTTTTTTCTTTTGTTATGTATTTGTCTCTAATGATCCCAAAAGGAGGTTGTTTAAAAATCTAATTTTGACTTGTGATTTTTTCTAGCTTTGTTTTCGGTACATAAAATTATTCGTAAGAAATCAGATTTCATTTCGATCGCAAATGAGTTTTTAAATAGAGACAACTTCTACCTTAATTTGTCAAAAAAAATCTATTTTTGTTTAACTACTGTACCAAGTATGTTTTTAAATATGAGCTATTTTAGAAACTTATGGTTGTTTGGATTATATCTCTTGCTATTTCGAAAATGTAATAATCTGAATAGATTGCTTGAGAATCAACCAGAAAAAAATGTCTCTTATTTTTTTTCGGATTTTGGAACAAGTTTCAGGAATCTTTTAATTATATTTACATTTGTCTGTCTATGTGTTTCATTCAAAGATAACAATTAGAATTAATGACATCATTTCCAGCATAAAATCAGTCGCAGCAAGTTTTATTTAAAAAAAAAACAGATTTTTTACACGACTATCACGCAATTATTTATAACACTTGTTAATAAAAATTGAAATTCTTGAGTTAGACTGAAACCATTTTATAGAAGAGGCAAGTAAAATCATAAAGTAATTTGCAGAATTTTTTTGATAAACAAAATAAATTTTTCCCTGTAACAATGGACGAATATGAACAATTGTTTATACAATTTTTTATGAAAAAATTTAATTTTTGACTTATAAAAAACTTTCAGGCTGAAAAAATCATAAAGTCGTTCCCAGCAACTTTGGGTAGAAAAATTGTTTCCAGCCCTAAAAAGATACGAGTATAAAACAATTATTTGTATAATTTGTTAATCAGTCTATTAGTTTATAACATTTTTTTATTACAGTAAAAAGTCTTTTAGATCATTTATTTTCATCATATTTGTATCTAGGCACTGACTGTTGTTGATTTCTGGTGGCACTATTGCTGACTCAAATGTGGTGTGGCCGCTACACCGACCGCCGTGGTGGCGCTGCGTTCTCACTCAGAAGACAGCTGCTTGCCCAAAATTTTTTCAGTGTAGGAAAACTTCGTTTCTTTTGTTATTTGATCAACATTCACATTATAACAATATTCACCTAACTTCTCCAAATTGTAATAACAGCTCTCGTTCAAGCACTTAAAAAATGAGTTCCTTCTCGTTTTTTCTTTCGTGGGAAGCAATATGTGCATTTGTATTCATAAATCAGAATTCTTCACTATACATATACGTATCACCATCTCTTCTATTAATCTTCCTTTCATATCCTCAACATTTTCGAAATGTATATGTTATTTCATTTATTATAGAATTTTAACTAAAAAGCCTTTATCGAACAAACCACTGTTCTTTTAATAAATACTTTAATTCAACTGTCTTTCAGTAGTGTCAATTGAGCAACCTCTTCCAATAAACCGAACACACATTAAATAATTATGAATTATTATAAATCCTCAGATTATTGTTATCAAACTGCATGTAGGTAAAGTAGAGATGAATCTTCCTCTTGGAAAAGTGACTCATTAACCCTATTGTAAAAAGTGGCTCAGTATCACTTTTGTATTAGTGATTCAGTATCCCGCATTCAAATACATAGATTTGGCTCAGTAACCCTCTCGTAAAAGTGATTCAGTCCTTCTGGTTCAGTACATCTCTTGTATCAATGTTGGTAAGGTAGGAATTCAAGATGATGTTATCAAAATATTTCATAAACTTAGCACGGACATGAACCACTTTAACTATAGAATGTTCTCTAATAAAGATTGGAATTTTCAGTCAAAAGTATTCTCTTTAAGGAAGCATTGAATCAAATTTATATAGACAAAACAGGATGTCATACATAACCCTCCATATCAAATTTCATATGTTCACCTGCATCTTTTGCGCATTAAATAAATAAAGTCAGGAATTTTTTTATCGTATATTTATCTATAAGGAAGCCATGAATCATCCTTGTTTTTTCCCACGACTATATATGTTGCAGTAGAAAATGTAAGAGCAAAGCAAAATATAACCTTGAAAGTATTTACACGAAACGTTTAATTGAGATAAGGAATAACCTTGAAGCTGTTTACATGAGTCCGTCTTGTAAAAGTGAGATGTAAAGTCCGTCTTATAATGAGTATCCAGACTCCATATTACTTTTTGGTTCTGAACCCCAGCTTTACTCATCTACTGATACTAATACTGATACTACTTCAGTGGATGATTGCAAAATTTATAAATATTCTATTATATTAATTTTTTATTTAGCTGATTTTTTATATTTATTTTAAATTTTCGATGGGTTGACGGACCTAGCATATGGTAAAGGAATGATTAATTATCAAACGTTGTGGTTTGACTAAGGAATCAACCTTTTATGAGCAGTAAAAAGAAGTGATCTCCAGAGAACGAAAGCTGAGATTAATGAAATGTATGCAGTCTAAGACGGTCAGTGCATCAAATGTTTTCTAAAATCCAAACGTTTAAACACATCAAGAATATTCTAGAAACTAAATAGCTCTTTTTGTAGACGCTTACCTCCATCTACCAAATTTCAGAAGACTTTTGCGCAATGTTGCCAGATATTGCATCATATACGCTTACCCCTCTACTAAATTTCTGGAGACTTTTTCACAATGTTGCCAGATATCGCATCATATGATGTAATGAGTCATTAGAATAACCTAGAACTTGTTCACGAAAATTTTTTGCCTCTGAATTGAATTATTTAGACAGAAAGCAATAAAATCATCCTCGATTTCTATCAACTATATTATACAGTAGCCAAGGCCGTAGCCAGGGGGGGATGATGCGTGTTTGATCCCCCCCCCCCCCCCCCCGATTTTTGAAACATGTATATAATATACATATACTCTCCTGTGTGCCGCTGCATAACCCCCCTCCCGACATTTTTTCTGCTGCATATCCCACCCCGAAATTTTTTCCTGCTGTATATCCCCCCCTAAAAATTTTTTCTGGATACGGCCTTGACAGTAGCTTTAGAGGATGATTGAAAATTTTTTTATATTTTTTGTATTTTAGCTTATTTTTTCATAAATTAAGATGTTCAACATGTAATAGGCAAAATCGCCCTTTCTAAATAAAAGACGAAAAAGATGCTGAAAAACGATCATATATCTAAATAAAAATGCATGTGACGTCATATCAAGTATTGTTAAGAAGCGATAAGTGTTGGCCAGTGTACTCTTGATATAAATAAGTTAAAGCACGTGTGAAAAAGCCTGCAATAAAATGCACGCTGTTTTATCTCTCTCTCTCTCTCTCTCTCTCTCTCTTGAGTCGCGAAATTGTTTGCAGTATCTTATTTCATGTAGCACGTCGAGAGGTTGACTGAACCTAGCATATGGCAAAAGAATGATATTCAAACTTTGCGGCTCGACTAAGAAAGCCAACTTTTGCGAGCTGTAAGAAAGAAGTGATCTCCTGAGAACGAAAGCAGACTCTAATGAATTTGACCTACTCTAAGGAATGCTTTAGACATTTTCTTACCTATATTATTATTCAATTGGCTTGACATATTTTTTAATTCTAATTTTTTGTGTTTTCCTTTTTTTTATCCTTGATTTCTAGAACGTTCTACATTATAAGAAGAGCTGGCCTCCTTTTATAGACGCTTACCCCCTCCACCAAATTTTCTGCAGACTTGCGCAATGTTGCCAGATATTGCATGATATGATGCAACAAAGTTCTGGAAGATTCTACATTATATATACGACACGTTTGGGATATAATTTTTTGCAATGCAAAATGTAATGAGTCATTGAAATAACCTTCAACTTGTTTACTAAAATGCTATTTTTAAGAAATTACGCAGTATAATTAGAGTTCTGGAAGGTTCTAGACTGCCTAAGAATGTTTCTTAGTATAAATGAAGTATTGCATCATATGACGCAATCATTTCAGAAATTGCGTGGTATAATTTGAAGTATTGCATCATATGATGCAACATAGTTCTGGAAGATTCTACATTATATACGACACGTCTGGGATATAATTTTTGCAACGCAAAATGTAATGAGTCATTGAAATAACCTTGAAGTTGTTTATCAAAATGCTATTTCAGAAATTGCGCAGTATAATTTTAGTTATAGAAGGTTCTAGACTGCCTAAGAATGCTTCTCACTGATTATTTGCTCGCTGAATAAAGACAGGAATTTTTAGATGAATATGATATCTGTAAGGAAGCAATAAATCAAATTGATAGACAAAACAGGATGCCATGCATAGCCCTGCGTATAAAATTTCATCTGTACACCAGAAGCAATGAATCATCCTTGTTTTTCATGCAATAACTATATGACGCAGTAGAAATTGCCAGGACAAAGCAAAATATAAACTTGAAATTATTCACGTAGCATGCTTTAGATAAGAAATAACCTTGAAGTTGCTTGTATGAATTCAGAATTGCGCAATATTACTGTGACGTCATCATCACGGAATGTTCTAGAACGGTCTGAATGTCAAATAGCTGTTTTATTATCATGAAATCAGCTGTAGAATGTTCTCGCTGTAGATACAGCAGGTTCAGTACCCCTCTTGTATCAATGTAGATAAGGTAGGAATGCATGATGATGTCATCAGGACCCTCGAGAATGATCTAGAAGCTAAAGTGTCTCAGTATCCCTCTTGTAAAAGTGGCTTAGAACCCGTCTTGTAAAAGTGGCTCAGAACCCGTCTTGTAAAAGTGGCTCAGAAACGGTGGCTTAGAACCCGTCTTTAGCTGGCACAATTGCGCAATATTACTGTGACGTCATCATGAGCTGTAGAATGTTCTAGAAGCTTCAGGATCCCTTGAGAATGTTCTAGAAGCGGAGCAACACGGTCTTCATGCCAGCCTCACACGGATACACGTACACAGGCCACCTCACACAGTGAAAGTATTTACGTGGCATGCCTTAGATAAGAAATAACCTTGAAGCTGTTTTATTATTATTATTATCATTATTATTATTATGACGTCACCAGGACCTTCGAGAATGTTCGAGAACGGTCTCAATGCCAACCTCACGTGGACACACGCACACAGGCCACCTCACACAGACACACTAATACAACCTCACACGGACACACGCACACAGGCTACCTCACACAGACACGCACTAATACTAATTGATCCAGAACCCTCCCTGTATATCTGCTAATGATTTCTTTCATTAGTAGAAACTTTTGAAAAATATTCAGAAGAATAATGAAGGCAGGGTTTTCAATAAAATCTTTTTTTTTTTTTCTTATGAAAACAAATGTGGAATTTTTCTCGTAAAGTATGAAAAATATCGCAAAAGAAAGAGGAACATTCTGCATAGAACTTTCGTAGACATTCGAACTTTTATCGTAACACGTTTTCGTATCTCTCATTGTTTCCAAGAAAAGGTGGAAAATGCGATTGTAAAAAAAAGTAATTCTCCTGGATACCAAAGTTACTTCGCAAGCATCAAACTCACGATATATATCTTCAGTGTCAAGGCACAAGTTAAAGAAAATTGGCAAAAAATTCAAAGGTAGGTTTTTCGAGAAAATAGATTTTTAATATTTTCAGAAAAACGGCTGCTCTAAAAAACAACAGAATTCGTCTCCGAAAAATTACGCGATCTCAAGTGTAGAACCCTGCCTGATTTGGAATGAATTCGGTCGTTGGAATAAGGAATTCACGGAATTCGAAGAATTCATGGAATTATAGGAATTCATGGAATTCCAGGATTTGAATGAATTCAATGAAGTCCGTAAGTTCCGTGAATTCCGTGAATTCCATTAATTCCATAAATTCCGTGAATTTCATGAATTCCAATAATTCCTTGAATTCTCTGCGTTTTTTGAATTGCATGAATTCCTTGAATTCCATGAACTCCTTTAATTTTATGGATTCCTTGAATTCCATGCATTTCGTAAATTCCACAATTCCATGAATACGGCAATACGCGGGATCAGCGATTCTTGTGCATTCATTCATCGTGCAAAGGTGCACTGCACGGAGACAATTTGGTTAGGAAACTTTACCAAACTTTTGAGTAAAATTGGGATATATGGACCAAAAGGAGAATGTTTGACATTATTGTAATAATTTGTGACGTGCAAAAGGTTAAATAATACATGGCAGTTCGGTAAACTTTAATAGCGCAGATTAAAGTTTCCAAATGTACAGTAAATATTTTCTAAAGTAAACATTAATGCACGTCGTGTAATTATTGAGAACTATTCTGTCATACATTGAGGAAAAATTGGATAAAATTTCATATTAGTCAAGTAAAGTTTGCAAATGTAAAGTCAAGCAAACTTTAAATTATGCAATGTTAGAGCTTCCCTTAAAATCGGTTATAGAACGACAAATTTCGGTGAATGTTTCTAAGTAAAAAATGAATTATATGCTCGAAAGTTTGGTAAAGTTTAAAGTGAATTCTAGAGGAACATTGATTTTTTATATGTAACTGTTTCCACCACATTGCATGAAAGTTTATCCGCTGTGGAAGAGATTTTAATTTTTGCTACGTTAGACTTTATTCGACAGTTTGGTAAACCGACATTCGAGTCGCAGTCGCCCAGCATCTCCCACCACTTCCCCAATCTTGCAGAATCGTATACAAGTATTAAGCACCTCGAAGATATTTACCATTTTTTAAATTATGAATTAGTTGTTCAATTTTCAACCTATTCATAGTTCTCGTTGGCATTTAGTATTTGATAATGAATAATAGTTCTACAATTGCAAAATAAAGTTGGAGTTGATTTAGGAAGATTATTACAAAGTTGGTTACCATGGATCGAAATTGACGCCTCTGGCGTTAGCCTTAGTGATGCTATTTCAGTGCTTTTTTCCATGTTAGTGTTTTCCTTACAAAATTTTTAGTTTTTCATTTAGTGGGATGAAAAAATTATATTTCAATGAGAATAAAAAAGCTTGTGTCAATAAATGAGGTTTGGAAAAAAATCTTTTTACCGCAACTCTTACTATAGTATGATTTTGCAAAGTTTTGTATTGATAACAGAAAATTCAATTTCAAAAATAAGAAATAACAAATTTTTAAAAACAATTTCTGAAACTGAAATTTCTCATACGAAAAATCGAATAAAAACTTTTCATTAAATTTACGTCGCTATATAAGCGATACCACGCTGAAAACACCAGTTCCCGTTAGATCACTGAAGTTAAGCAGTGTTGGGCGCGGTTAGTACTTGGATGGGTGACCGTTCGGGGAATACTGCGTGTTGTTGACCCGTCGTGGGTGTGGTGGACCCACACTGGTAGTATTTATCCACCTAGAAACACTACCCGAATCGGGTAGTGAGGCAATGAACTTTCGAGTTCGAAATGCTAATCAATTTTTTTTATTTATATAATTTTTTTGAGAATTCTTTTGCTAAAATCTTTTTTGATATTTTTTAAATATTTTTTTACCATACAGTGTAATAAAAGTTTTTACCAAATCTGCATCGTAGAAATCTTTGAAGAATATATGAATAATCATTCAACAACAATGTTTTAAATAATTTTGTATTTTTACTCAGTGTAATTGGAAAAAATTTCATTTTTACAGAAATTTGTATATAATTTGAATAATCATAATAACATTTTATATAATTTGTCAACTGAAGTATTAACCAAAGAGTAACTCTTTCAATTGTGCATTGCGTACCTACAAGAAATTATGTAATTTTTGCAAATATAACCAAATATACCGATAAGGATGACCATTGTGTACATTCTCAAAGAAAGTCACAATTAATATATATAATATTTTTATACAATATATGCTAATTTCCGACGAAAAAAAAACTAATCTAACCTAAAGTTGTTCATAATCCTAAGTTTAATTTCTAAGTAAAATGAATTTAATTTTAAATAACCGATTTCTGGTAAAAAGGGTTAACATAACCTTAAATCGTTCCAAAATTGTAAATCTTCTTTGAAGCCTATATCAACATTGCCGATGAAAATCACTAGCCTAAAACCTATAATGAAACAAAAGTTTTAATCTTCTTTGAAATCAAATGATTTTTCATTAAAAATACCGTTTTTTCACTCAAAATTTTTTTTAAAATTTAAAATTTAAGTTTTAAATTCAATGATTTGACAAAAATAACGATTTTAGATAAAACAGGTCAACATAAGCTATAGGTGTTGAAAAATGGTACATGTTCTTTGAAATATAATAATTTTTTATCAAAAAGACTAACAATTCTCAATGAAAAACACAAAAATAAAATAACAGAAAATTATTAAGAATTGTAAAAAATATGATTTTCGAAAACAACAAAATTTTCAAACGACCTAAAATATTTTAAAAAAATGAAGGATTACCCGAGAGGGTATGAAAATATAAAAATAAAATATCAAGGAACGTATTTGTGATGGATATGAATTTTACGAAAGAAAACCTGTGGGACAGACTTTAAAGAGATTTTGAACATCCTCAACGGAAGAATATTTAACTCTACTTTTAATTTTTATCTTTTCCAAGTTAACATAAGTAACATCTGGAAATTTCACATATTTAAAAAACGGTTTAAATATGATTTGACAATTTTTCATTTCAAATGTGTAGCTTCAAATAGGTGCGTAGCAAGACATTTTGCATACTTTTTTATTTATTATTTCTAAACGAAGTCGTCCAAAATTTAAAAACTTTATTGAATTATGCTGTGATATCATTTTAATACCTTACTCAGATAATATTAGAATCAAGCTAATATCCAAAGAAAAGGTGGAAAATTACTCAGAATTAAAGTGGAAATTACAAAATTCATATTCCAAAAAATATAGATCTTATAATATAAATCTTTCTATGAAAACTTTATTCACGGCACTGGTCGTTTCTCACAAGCGCTGAATCAATTCCTCTAGTTAGTATATAAGGAAGTTCCAAATTTCTCCTCTCAATGTGAAGCGTGCGTCAGCGTAGTTACGTCGAAAGCGTCTTATATATGTGTAGTATTATATTAGCCTTATTTATATGTATGTTATATGTGTTTGATAAGGTTTACGTGTCGTCAGTGTATTTGTAATGAAATTGTATTCTGATTGGCTGTAACTGACTCATGTGTATGTGAGTGTATGCTGTTGACTGTGTCTAAGTTTGTTTTTTCGATTCACAGAAGGTTGCGGTTTACCAAACTGCCAGTTAAAGTTTCTCGAGCGTCAGTGACTCCTTCATGCCTTTTTTGTAAACCCACTTATATTTTGTACCAAGCCCTCGACCGTGTTTTACCCAATCGTTCAGTAATCTTTATCTGCAGTTTTATATATTTTACAATTATGTGCATTAAAATGTCAACTACCAAGTACAGTATTAATTAAAGTACAGTTCAGAAGATATTCGTGTCAGTTTGTCACACTTTCATGTTTGTTAATGAAGTATTACCGAATTTC
>CAKNXH010063500.1:310259-342157 GCA_932178445.1 Andricus quercusramuli | reverse complement strand
AAAATATTTTATCCTTGATACAAGTAGTGATACTTGGGTTTTTGGGGTCGCTGATTTCAAATTTGACGTTGGATTTTAAAAATTCAAAATGACAGATTCAATATGGCCGACATGAGTTCTTTAAAATTTTCAGATCTTTATCGAATGGGTGACTCTCAAATTTTTTGGGTTGGCTCAATAGAAATTTGGTGTTAGATTTTCAAAACTGAAAATAGCGGATCCGATATGGTGTACACGAATTATTAAAACATTTTTAATTAATAATAGCCACCATATTGAATTTTGAAAATGCAACAAAAGATTTCATTTCAAGGACTCCAAAAACGAAAATAGAAACAATCCGATCAAGTTCTAAACCGTTTTGATAATATTAGTCCACCGAATTGGAGCAGCGATTTTCAATTTTCAGAATCAAGCATCAGATTTCGATTCAGTGACCCCAAAAACCTAAGTATCACCAATTTTATCAGGGTCTCAATATTTTTGATAATTCATGTCCACCTTATTGTGTCCATCATTTCTAATTAAAAAATTTAACCTCAGATTTAAAATCAGCGTCCTCAGAAACCTATGCACCACCAATTTTCTCAATATCCAAACATTTTTAATATTTCTTGTCCGCCATGTTGGATAAGCCATTTTGAATTTCAAAAATCGAATATCAGATTTGAAATCAGCGACTCCAAAAACTTCGGTCCTACAAATATCACGTGATACTAAAGTGTTTTTTTCTCGAAAACATTTTTGAAACGGTATGTTGTTTTTCGTCTGACTGCTAAACGCTATTACACGCATGAGTCATAAGAATCCAGGAACCTAATTTTCGTGTGTCGGAAGACAGAAAAAAATTAAAATTTTCAAAATAAAACATAATTCGATTAAAACTGACCTCGAGACTCCAACACCGAGCCTAGAAGTTAAATTTTCATTTTCATTCTAAATTACTCATGTACCTTCTTTGGTTTTTAGCTATTTAAAGCTATAACTAAAATCAGTCAGAGAAAAGTAGAAACAGAATTTTCTAGTGCCGGCAGAAAAGAAATCCTAAATGAGGTCTCATTTTTAGTCTTCTGATATCAAAAAATATCACCCATGAGAATCAAAAAAACTAAGGAACCAAATATTTGTGTATCAGGAGACAAAAAAATTATTTTTTCGAAATACAAACAAATTTGGATAAGACTGACCGTTAAACTCCAATACTGAGCCTGGAAGTTAAATTTGCAAATTGTTCCCAAATTAAGTCCCTGTTCTGGTCATCAGATATCCACGGATATCACCAAAATAAGTATGAAAAAAGCAGAATTTTCCAGTGTCGAATACCAAAAGGATTGTTTGAGTGTTGAACAACAATAAAGCTTTACCTTCTTAAAATACAACAAATTTGGATGCAATTGACTGCGATATTCCGCTTTCGAGACTAGAAGTTCAATTTTTTATTTGATCTGAAATTATTTATCTTTTGTTGTGGTCGAATATATACAGAATTTACAGAATTTTTGAATGTCAGAAGACAAAAAATGGTAAATTTTTAAAATACAACCAAATGGAGATGGAACTGACTGTGAAATTCCGCTTCCGAGCCTAGAAGATAAATTTTTTATTTGATCCCAAATTATTTCCTTTTTTTGGTCATCGGCTTTTCAAAGCTATTACTCAGATGAATCAGAAAGAAGTAGAAGCTGAATTTTCCAGTGTCAGAAGCCAAAAAGTCTTAGATTTTCGGAATACAACAAAAGGATAAGAATGACGGTAAAAATCCACCACCGAGTGGAAAAAAAACTTAGTAACAGAGTTTTCGAATTTCAAAAGACAACAAAATCTGAGATATCCCCGGGTTATGGCCAAAGCCAAATCTCCTTAGCTTCTTTGTCCCAACCCTTGCCTTGCCAATATTAAAGGCTATAAACCTTTCACATTTATATCAAAATTACTTTTTTTTTTCCTTTTGGTAATTAGTTTTCCCGTTTCATTCATTTTAATACTTTTGAGTGTCTCTTAACGCACAGGCTGATCTCAAATATTTACATTAAAGAAAGTTGTATTCCGTGAAATTATTCTTCTTTAAATACGTTAGTGCTGGTGCAAATGTTCCACAAAGTCGAAGGAATATCACTTTCTTGCATATTATACTTGCTTAAGTAAAAGGCAATGAATCCCCACTTCTAAAAATATTGCTGAACTCCTGCAATAAATATCATAATTGGAGTCTAGTTATGAAACATACTTGTAATGAAAACATACTTTCAGTAAGAAATTGTTCTTCATCTATGATGTCTTGCCTCATTTGAGGAGAGCTTTCCATTTCTATATAGGTTCCGGCTTGGAACCCCTTGATTGCTTGAATGAAGAGATAAATGTTTAAATAAGCACCGTTAAAAATTTTTGAATTATAACATCCATAACCGTTCGTTGAACGCATCTTGTTGGAGAAAAATCAGCTGAAATTTTGGATGGAAAATGTAAATTTATATGTAAGTGTTAAAAACATTAGCAGAATTCTCAACTTTCAAGATTATAGCGATAAGAAACTTTCTTTTTGGACTACACCCACCCCTCGCTTGATAAGTCCGAAACTCAACAGCAGCCCTTTCGTAAGTTACATTTCATACTGGTATAAGCAATATTGCTTATCTGAACTTAAGAACTATTTAAAAGTTCTTACAATCATTCTTACCTTTTTTACTATAAAAACGTGCAACATTTCCTTTCTTAGTTTGATTATGCTGAAAAAAACCCAGTAGTTCGTTTGGCTCCGTACAGTTGTTGCTAAGTCGAAGGACGGTTATGAAGCATCAACATCACTTCAAACCTCTTTCAAGTGATGTCCCACCTACATTATTTATAACACCCTAGTAATACTCTCAAATATCGACGAAGCCTCTATCGCAGAGTGCACTTTACGAGGTTTCCCAATTGTCGACGCTGCTGTTGTTCCTTCTAAAACAAGATATTGTTAGATTTTAGATGTTAGATTTTATCATGCCGATTACTTGACAGTGTATACTGCCACAGTAGATCGTTTATTATTTCTTCTATTCCCACAGAATGACGCGGATCTTGGTCCCGTTTACCCTGGTGAATTTTTATAAATAATTCTGGTGTAAATGAATTAATCAAATCTGAATATAATTCAGATTAATGATATTATTCTGCCGAACAGTGTAAATAACTAATTCGCAATCTTAAATTCTTTACTTCTGATCTTAAGATTCAAGCCAAGTGTCTCAGCTCCCTGCTCCTCGGCTTTGTGAAGGAACGCTATTTTGGGAATCATCTTGTGTCTTCTGACTATTGTTAGTCGCTAATGTCTTTCTCAACGTGGACAGATTGGAAAACTGATCTCATATCCTGAATGGGGCTTTCAGGCACGCCTAGGTATGGATAGGTCTCTCCAATGTCAAGGTGTCTGATGACACTTATATCGAAGAGCTCAAGGTCTTGGACAACGCCAGTAATTCGTCCTCGCTTCAGTTGAATCTTGGCACATTTGTCCAATCCAAAGTCGATACCAATCTTCCTTGTCATGCCAAGGAAAATTGCGTAGTGCGAAAGATAGTGGCAGAAGTATGATGCAAAACAAAAGAGGGCTCATGATGTCGTCATGTCTCTGGAAGGCAACGTCGTTTGTGATCACATGATAAATTCTAGATGAGACAGTGAATCTAGTTTTTTAAAGGGACATCAATCTCTCTACGTATCTCACTATGTGTGGATGAGACTTCGAGCAGCGCTGATGGACTGTTGCGTCTTTGCAGAAGCAACTGTCCATTAGCAGGTTCTGTCGGCAGCCTGATACGCCTTCTTCAAGCCACGTTATTCGTACATACATTTAGACGCAAGCCCAATTCTCCGCACTATCATGTTGTTTAGGATATCTTTAAGGATTTTATACAGCGTGTCCTGACAATTTATCGGCCTATAGTTCCTTATGTAGGACGAATTGTTTCTCTTTGGTAGGAGGACACTGCGGACACCAGCTTGATACCATCTAGTCCTGCAGTAATGAAGTTCTTTGTGCCCATAAGTGTTCTCTTTACCTTTTCGGTAGTGATTGATGGGTATTCTTACTCAAATGTTATGAGGTTGTCGCCGAACTCTTTGAAGCGGATGATATTCTTAGTGTCTTCTTTCAATTTCAGTGGTTGGTTTTTGTGAACTTTTTTCCAAAAAGTCTTGAACTAAATAACTAATAACTAAGAAGTGAAAATAGTGACAGCTTTGCCAATAAATGATATTATTTATACGTGCCAGATTTTAACGTTATGCCAGACTATGACGCTAAAATAATGTCAATTTTATGTAAAATAAAAAAATTCGTTTTACCATTATCGACATTCCATACATTGGTATCCACTACCCTGACGATTATTTAATTCTTTGCTAAAATTTGTTCACTGAAATGTGGCAATAAAGTGAGCTTTCAGTATGAGATCAGCTGATTTGCAGATGCAACAACTTTTAAAATTGATTGCTTTTCGCACTAATGTATTTACAAAATTCGTTGTACTCTTTTTGGCAAATATTACTTTTAACTAACATGCCAGATCAAGACGCACGCAAGCGAAGTGCTGAAGCGTGCTGCACGTAAGAACAACTATAACACCATCGAACTGATTTGTGGATGCGGTTTAAAACTATCAAATACACTGAACACACGAAAATGGGAAGTCAAACAGAGCTGATCGCCATAGAGTTCGGAGTGCACTGAATAATTTGGATGGAGACACGAAGACGGACCGGCAATGCGCTTTAACTCTTAGGTGCATGGATCGACTCAAGGATGACTCGCTGGTCTGCCACGATGCCACCATTACGTCTCGGGACTCAGATAAGAACTCGGAGCGCTTGTCCAATCGCTGCAAGCACAAGCCGCAAACGAAGAGAAGAAAGCGACATAAAACGAATCACGGAAAGCAGGTGTTTCCTAAAAGATGATGCCGATTTCAGGAAAAGAAGGAACATTAACATCCAGGTTCATCCTAAGCTGAATGCTAGAACTGACAATGGATCAAGACACCAAAAGACGTTTGCACCAACTGAACAAAAAGTTTGGCTAGGCAAAAGAGAATGCTCCCCGTGTTCAGTGTGTCATTAACTAAAAAAACATCTGATGGGCCGTTTATGTAAAGGGTCCGGAAGTTCGCCCACTAACTGATGACCTACCACCACACACTGAACAAGTCAAAGCTGCTGACGATCAGGCAACACACTTTTTTGATGAAAACCGGATGCTAACTGACCCAAGGAAAGGAATGAAAAAGATGGAGTGGGGAGCCAGGAAGAATAAATAGTTTCACGGTGACATATCGTGCTTCTTTGGCGATCGCCCTGTTTCTGTCAAAAAATCAGCCCAAGACTGAGAAGGTCTAGACTTTTTGGAGAGCGATTTACAAGGTCCAACGCCAATTTAAGGAAAACACTGAGAATATCATTTGCTTCCTGGAGCTTTGCAACAACCTAATGATAGCTAAGGAGGACTGTACATTAATCCCTGCACAGAAAAAACTTAGGGTAAACGGTGTTGCAGGTAACTTCGTATTTTTACCTGTTCGAATTGGTAAAACACAAATATTACCCTTGATGGGCAGAAACTGTCTTTTGTTCTCATAGAAGTTGTCACCACCGTCTTGAAAATTTGAGGCCACTAGCTTTGATCGCTGAAGTGAAGTTAGCTCATGCTTGGTGTAACAGGCAAATCGGATAAGTGCGGCTTCATAAAGGCTGACTTGCCGAATCGTTAGAGCTGTCAAAAGTTCCTTACACGCATGGGTAAAAGCAGAAAAATACCGAGACGTCAGGGAAAGTTTACCCACATGGGGTAATTTTTGTAGCAGGTAATATTTACTCAAGAATCAGGGTAAAGATTACTTTTAGTTTTTTTTTTGTCCGAATATGTGAAGAAAGCAATGTGGGCATGAAGAACTTCTTTTCTGCAGGACCAGATGGTATCAATTGTGGTAGAGGTTTACTTTCGCGCACCAAAATCTGGTACACATATACACCTCATATTTTTACTTGTTCAACGCAAGGAATTACAGGCCAATAACTTGTCTAAACACGTTGTATACGATCTTTAGAGCTATTTCGAATGGCAGGATTGTTCCGAGAATCGGACCTATGTGTGGAGAGATGTGCGAACGAACCTCTCATAGGCTTTTGATCTGTCTGTTGGAAAGCTTGAATGTTCATGAAACATAGTGAGATGCATAGAGAAATTGACGCCTGTTTGAAAAACTAGATTCACTATTCCGTCTGGAAATTATCGTGTGACAGTGAACAGCGTTACTTCGTAGACGTGTGTCTTTCAGGACGACACCATTAGCTCTCTCCTCTATTTGCTTCACACTTCTGCCACTATCTGCAGAACGTGGTGTGCCGAATTTTCTGGGCCTATAAGTTTCAGACATCAGTCTCCATCGCACACTCAAGGCCTGACATCGTTCCCTAGGACTTCGAAAAGGAACTATTTTATTCATCGAATTTCCTGCTCCAGCCGACTATAACATCTCAGTAAAAGACGAGCCAAATGAGGGGAGGCATCGATACCTGACAAGAGAGCTGCGGTGATTATGCTCAGAATATTCGGTTAAAATTATTGTTCTTCTGATCCGTGCTCTCGGGGGTGCAAGGTTAACACTGGTTCGAAACTTCGAAGTCATTCCCGCGCGTCATCCTTGATTCGTACCGTATCCTTGCGATACACTAGGGGTTTGCTGGCCTGTCGTTGTGATTTTGTCGTGCCCTGTGGCCTCCCAACTTACTTTCGTCAGACGTGGCAATAGGTGTGATTTACGGCGGTTCCACTGGGAATCTGTGCCATTTGCATGATTATAACAGTTGTTCCTAGTGTGACTCTGCGGTGGTTGTTTAACTTATTTTTTAATTATATATAATAGTCAAACCATAATTAATTATTTCTTCAATATATTTCTAAAGTACATGGATTTCAAACGTAGTACAAAAACACTTGGATTTCATCTGCATATACCTAAATTCCAGTGCATACTTCACATACTATTATTTGGGACAAAAGATATTTTCTAGGTGTTTAGAAACTCTAAAAAATAGGAGAAACGAGATTTTACAAAAATAGGCAAATATATTCTTTTATACGTAAAATTAATGTAAACACCTAGATTCGTTCAATTTGAAAGGTTTCCTATTCCTAATATTTTGAGTGTAGGTATCTCATTTTCATCAAAATGATACATTTTTGACCAAATAGTTCAATTCTTAACCAAAAAGATGAATTTTCTACCAAAATTACTCTTTTTTAGTAGAAAATCCATTGCTTATAAGATGTAAAAGTGATGAATTTTCAAGTAATATGATAAATCTTTAATTGGAATACTTGAATTTTATACCAAAAATATGAGCTTTCAACTAGAATGATGAATGCTTAACTAGAATAGTATAATTTTCAATTAAAAAGATAAATTCTTAACGAAAAATGTGATAGTTGATATTGGAACCAAGAACGATTTTAATTGTAAGTCAAGAACAGTTTAATTCAACCAAGAATGGTGAATGAATGATGAATTTTGAACAAGAACTGTAATAGTTGATATATGAAACAAAAAATATTCTAATTTAAATTTCAAAAAAATTGAATCCAATCAAAAAAAGCCAATTTCTAACAAAGCAGTTTAATTTGCAAGCAAAAGAAATCAATTTTCAACCAAACAGTTGCAATTCCACCCAAAAAGATTAATTTTCTATAAAAATAGTTTAATTTTTAACAAAAAGATATATTTTTAACTGAGAAAAATGATCGCCTACCAAAAGAGATGAATTTTCATGAAAATGCGGGAATATTCATAAGAAAGTTAAACTTTTAACCATAAATAAAATATCGAATTTTTCAGGTTAACAAAACTAAATCTCAACCAAAAAGATGAATTTGCAGCAAACATAATAAAATATTCAATTGGATCAGTTAAATGTTCACTAAAAATAATTAATTGTCTACAAAATAGTTAAATTTTCAACCGGATGAATGAATTTTCAATAAGAAACATAAATTTTGCAACAAAAACAGAGATGCTTTTTAGCTAAAGACCTTAACTTCCAATAAAAAAAGATGAATTCTCAATAAAAATTTAATAGTTGATAGTTCAATCAAATAGATTTGAATATCAAATCAGAAACAGTTAAATTTATCCAAAAAGGCAACTTTTCAACAGGAGTTGAATTTTCAACTGAGAAAGATTTTTTAGTGGACAGAGAAAGAAATGTCAGCCAAACTGTTTAATTTTCAAGCAAAAAGTTGTATGTTCAACGAAGTGAAAAATAACGTTCTACCAGAAAGGACGAATTCTCAACAAAGTGCATTACTCTTCAATCAAAGACTTGAGCTTTGAAATAGAAAATATCAACCTTTAGCTGAAAAAAAGAATAATTATATTTTGTGTTACGATAAATAATTTCAAAACAAAACAAAAAAACGAATTTTCAGCTGAAAATGAAAATTCATTGCCAACCAATTTTCTATTGGATTTTTTTAAAATGAAGAACATTGCAAAAAATGCATTAAAAAAACTCAAAAATACTTGAAAAAACTCCCTCACCTCAGAAAAGATTCCCTCACAATTCTATGTTATTCAGGTAATTAGGCACTTTATTTTTTAATGTTCAAACTGAAGTCGTTTTGATTACAAAGATTGTTGTTTCAAACATAACAGAAAATATTCAAAGATATTATATACATTACATTACTCATGGAAGTTAAGCAGAATGAAATGTGACTGAATGGTACGTTCTAATCTATCAAAGAGAAGCTGACTTTCATTTCTCACCTAATTTTTTTGGCTCTCCTATCTTTTTCTTTCAGCAGGAAAAAAAAATTCTTATCAAAAACTCTGCAAATACACCTAAACTCTATTTCATCCCTCTAAAAGCTGGCAACCGGAACAGATGTACGCTTATTTTGAATAAGGGATGTTGTACTTTGGACGAGAACATTTCTAGTTTGACGTGTACATCGCCAAGAGCGAGGTTCGGGGAACGGTAGCGATCATAAAGATAAATGCGATGGGAGAAACAAATGGAAATTTCCAGGGACCGACGAAACAATTGAGCGTCAGACTACTCGGCGGTAGTTCATTCCGAAGCCAATTTGCTTTATTCGCGATAGTCCATTGCCCGCAGTTACCGAACAGGCATGCTGGGTTGCCGCTCTATTCGATGGTACATACATGCTCAGGAATTCGCTGCGAAGCCACGGCCACATCCGTATCCGTATTCGCACGCATTCAACTCCATTGAAACTTTGGGTTCTATCCTGCAGCCACGACTAGTTTGTTCAATTGAAACGCGAGCGCGTTGCATTATCAACGAGCACTTGTTAATTTTGACCGCGTTACATCTGCTGCTAAGCTGTCGGAAAGTGGAAACGATAATCAACTACTAAATCCCCGGAAATTACGCGGTCAATCAGTATATACAGTGTTTCGTGGTTTTAGAACTGGATCCAGAATCCAGAATGTTTTGGGACTAGTAGAAACAGTCTCGACATCACTTCTTTCATTATTATCTTTCACTCTTTCTCTCATTATCTCATATACCCAGCCTCTCCTTCTTATCCTCTCCTCTCCCCTATATTATTCATACTATATGATAATTAGTCCCTCTTTTCTTTGGACTGATATGGCAACCAAACCTCAGCCCCTCTATACCATTCTTATTCCAGCCCTAGTCCTCCCTCCTCTTTTCTCTATCTTTAAAATATATACCATTCACCACTCATTCGCTCTTCATTCTCTTCTTTATCCTCGAAAATTCGATTCTCAATGGAACGCAATGCCTTCTTGTTCCCAATATCCTGTCCCCCTCTATATCCTCTTATCTCTTATTCCCGTTCTCCTTATTACCCCTTCTAGATTCCCATATCCCTCTCTCCACCTTCTTAGATAAACTCTGTACTACGTTATTCTTTTCAACTCTTCATTTTCTGTCTCACCACACCACGTTCTCCTCCTCACCCCTTACATTTACCCTATCCCACCATAATCTACCTCTGCACCCTTCATCAATCACACTTCTTCGCCCAGTCATTTCTTCTTCTCCCGTTATTCTCTATAACCTATTGACTTTCTTATCTATCTGCCTTCATCCGCCTTTGACTGATACACCTTAATTGATTCATCATACCTCTTTTTCTATTTTCCCACATCTCTTCGCTCTCCTTCTCTCTTTCCATTTTTATCAGCTACACCCAGATCGCCTCTAAGACCTGCACCCTCTCTTTATCTTCCTGTTCGCTGTCCGACTTACCCCATCTCCTATAAACTGTACCTTCTCTCCTCATTCTGCGTTACTCACAATATGTCCTACTCCCTGAATCCCTCAGCCTAATACACATCTTTCCCCATCGACCCTCTTCATTTTAACTCTAATCTTTTCATCTAAGCTCATCCTCGTCTAGCCTTAAATTTCTCGTCTCATCCTCTCTTCCACTCGTCCCGTCGTCATATTCTAAACTTGACTGGATCTATCTCACATGTGTATCCTCTAAATGGAATAAAAATGTTTTCCAGTATACCTAAATTCGTGTCTGCATGGTGACGAATTTATTTTCTTTCTCACTTGATTGAAGCGTATTTCTTCTTCACTAGAAAAATAGAAATTTAGCTACAATAGGAAATATTTTCACTTACTATAGACACCGAAAATTATTTTTATCACAAAATAAGTACCAACTTTTTCTTGTCAATTTGAAATAAATGAAAATAATTTGTATGTCATCCTTCTTCGTATATCTATTACTGTTGAAATATATCAAAAATACATTCTTTGAAACATATAACACACATTTCTTGTTCAAATAGTCAATAAAATTGATATAACTATGAGAAAATAGCAAAAAATTCTATTTCTAAAGATTTTTTCAAATTTCAAGATCGCTGAGGGTAAAAAATATTGCAATGATATTATTGATGCATATATCTAAATTTAATTGGTCTGAACTACCAATGAAGAACTTTATTTTTACATTCTCATTCATGAGTATAATGTAATCACCGAAATCGTTGATCTCTAGTTGTTAAAGGATCTTTACGTTTCGGCATTCACAAAGTCTGAAAATTTTGAAATGTTTTTGGGGTCTGTCTGTATGCCTTTTTGCATGGTTACCTAAATGTCTTATCCACTTCAACTTTTGGAGGATTAATCTCATCAAGTCGAGTTTGTTAGAAGATGATTCCGATTAAAAATTCAAAAATATAGAGCTATTTAAAAATTCGACATTTTTAATTTCGATGGAAAACTTCCAATTGAAATTTTCATAGATATTAAACATATTTCGAAATTATCCCGATAAAAGTTATCGATTGGATTGAAATCCAGAAAGTTAGAGCATTTTAAAAATTTGCAACGAAATTTATTTGAAGAGTTTTAGAAATTTTTGTCAAAGTTTCTGGTACATGACAAAAATATTTGCAAATTGTCTCCATGGAATTTTTATTTGTGACGAAAATTCTAAAAGTTATATGCTTTTCAACATTTTTAAAATGTTCAAAAATAGAAGAAAACTATTTTTCTGATAGATTCAGGAATTTCAATTAAAATTTCGACTAAATATCAAATATGTTTAAAAACTACTCCCACTCGATTTTTAGATTAGATCAAAATTCAAAAAGTACACGGCTAAAATGCTTACGAATTGCTTTATAAAATTTTTAATTATGATGGAAATTAAAAAAGTTGTATGCTTTACAACAGTTGGCAGATTGTGAAAAGATAGAAAAGACTATTTTTCTGATAGATTAAGAAATTTTCATCTGTCTGACAATGTCATCTGTCAAGGACTCATTAATAGTTTCTGTCCTCCGTTCATAATTCAAGTTTTGTTTTATTTTAAACATTTTTGAAGTGTTTGCAATTTTTACTATCTTCACTTTTCAAGTAGAGGTCCTAATGTTATGAATTGTTTGATGTTTTGTACCATCATAAAATCAGTAATAAATATTTTGACTGATGAGGGCTGATATAGCAGCCGAAACGTATCGACTTTAAATTACAATTGGAGGAATTTTTATTGATTTTGAGCTATCATTGGAGACTATTATGAAACATATCTGTAAGGTCGTGACTTTATCATCAACATATCCAACATATTTCGAAACTAACTTTATACAATTCTTCAAATAGACAAAAATTCAAAAAGTTTGGGCATTCTCAAAATTGTATACAACATTTTTTAAGAGTTTCACCAATTTCTGTAAAAGTTTCTTGTACATGACAAAAAACTTGCAAATTATCATATACATCATATTAAAGAATTGCAAATCATCTAATGGAATTCTTCATTTTGATAGAAATTAAAAAAGTTTCAAGCTTTTAAACATTTTGGAAATTTTAAAAATAGAAAAACTATTCTTCTGATGAATTGATAAATTCCAATCAAAATTTCTACTCGATATCAAATATATTTAAAAACTATCCCAATGAAATTTTTTGATGAGACCAAAATTTTAAAAGTTAGAGCATTTCCAGAATTTGAAACAAACATTTTCGAAGAGCTTAAGGAATTTTTGTTAGAGTTTCTGGTACATGACAGAAATACATGCAAATTATATGAATGGAAGTTTGAATTTTTATGGAAATTAAAAAAGTTCTAGGAGTTTTAACATTTTTTGAATTTTCAAGAATACTCTAAGAATATTGAATATTAAGAATTATATAAACAAATAAATATAAATAAAAAATAAAAAATAAAAAAATAAAAAAAATAAAGTATTAAGAATACTCTAAGATTCAAGATCTGATAGATCCAGAAATTCCAATTAAAATTTCTACTTGATATCAAATATAGTTCAAAACTATCCCAATTATATTTCTTGATTAGAGAAAAATTTAAAGAGTTGAAGCATTTTCAAAACTTGAAAATACATTTTTTAAAGAGTTTTAGAATTTTTTGTCAAAGTATCTAATAAATGACAAAAATACTTACAAAGTATCTGAACAGAATTTTTGAGAAAATTGAAAAATACATTACATCGAAAAACATATGTACCTTTTATATTCCTTTTGCACTTTTCACTTCATCGTTTTTTTTTTTTCAAAGAAAACCGTCTATATAAACAAATTGTCGAGCGCGAGTGTCGCAGTGAGAATGTAATCGTCAAAGCCATAGCCTTGTAAAACAAACTGAAACACAATTTCAGTTTCAATTTATGCTTGTATTACATCAGGGGTTTCAATCACAGTTTTCGATTCAAGTTACAATATTTATGATATTTAAAAAAATGTATTCGAAATACACGAATTAAATATACAAACCTGAGTGCGAAGCGCGTAAGCGTACCCGCTCGCCGTGGACGCGTTCAAACTTAGATCAGTGGGCGATGACAATGTGCTAGCGCGGTAGAAATGTTATTTTTAAGTCCCTCAACGTATATGACACTCACAAATTTTTTATTTTATTTTACAGATTATCTCCGATAACGCTTTAACGTATCGTAAAAAGGAGTTTGTTATTGATGAAACATATTAATTTGGTGAAAAAAGCCAAAAAGATGTAAAATTGAATTGCGGCAGTTGGAAAAGGGGAAGTTTTTGGGCCGAATTATCATGAATTCTTGTCCGTCCCGCGTTTTAATAAGTGGTCGTTGAATAGCTAAAGTATTATTCGATTGATTAATTGTGAAATCTTAAATATTTGAAAAATTCGTATACCAATTATTAATGAATTTTGAAACAAGAGGGGGAACGTATGAAATAAAATTATCACCACTTTTAGCCCATAGTGCTCGAAATGCGTTTCAAATTCTAACGTTTTGAGGACTTTTTTATCATAACATAATTTATTATTCTGATTTTTAATGATAAAAGCGTGTTGTATAATATATTTTCTAGATATTGAAAAACATATTTTTATGCATAAAAATAGCCTTTCATAACATTTTAAAGTGTTATATTACAAAGGTCCTCGTTGCTCTTCTGCACGAAGGCTGTCGAGATATTATCAAAAACTCATTTCCTGAGATAAGTTTGAAATAGCCTGAATAATATTCTATTGATTGAACTGAAAAATTATTTGAAAATTGGTTTAGGGACCGAAAGAAAAGTATCACCATTTTTCGAGTTTCTAGTCTTTAATAATAATCATATTATAAAAAGTATAACTCATGTCACTCAAGAATATTCAATAAAACAGTAGTTTCCCAGGATAACGATTTAACTTCGAACAAAGAATTTAGATTTCTTCTACTTCGCTTTTGTTCCAATTTCAGTAAGGTCTCAAATTTACGGGTCACAGAGTAAATCGGAAAATCAAACGAAGGATCTGGAGCGAACGTGATAGAAACGTAATGTGCGACCTTGAAATCCAAATCAAGGACCTGCCAATGCCAGGTGAATTTCTCGCCTCTCCTAACCTTCCCAAGATCTGGACCGATTTCTTTTCTCATATCAAAAGCAGACATTTTCCCGCTACCAATAGAAATAACTTTGATTGTTTTTTTCTTAGTTTGGGATTTTCGAATCATGTTTGCTCATATTTTTCCTATACATTGCTTGATTGAATTCACAAAATTATTATTGGTTTCGATTTTTTTTTAATTTCCGATAAATTCACTCTGAGGATAAAATATGAATATCTAATAAATTTTTTCTGTTTTGGTTGGCTTTTATAGAGAAATGTAAAACCGTTTGAAAACAGTTTAGGGCTACACAAAGAAGCTACGTAAAATGCTTTTACAATTTTTCAGGCGTGCTTGCTTTATTGTTGAAATCTGAAAAATGGTTCGCTTCACAGGACGATTTAGTGTTCATTCTGCAGTTTAAAAATCGCTTTAGTCGATAAAGCCACAGGCGAAAATTAAACCAAGCCACAGAGAGAATCCTACCCGCATACATATATTTAAAATTTATATATATATATATATATATATATATATATATATATATATATATCGACTGTTTTGCACTTTTAATAATGATGGATTTATTTAATTTGTTTAGTTAGCTTCGCCGTTTGACCTTTCAGTTAACAAAAAAAATATTTCCTATTTTTCATATAAATGGCAAGAAAAGCAATTTTTTATTTCTGTACCTTAATAATCTATATTGTCAATATGTAAATGGATTGAATATTGTATTATGGTTTTTTTTGCAAGATATTTCTCTAAAAATTATCAATGATTCTAGGCCTAAAAAATTTCTGGTCGCTCTACACGAAATTGGTATATGTATATAATTCCAAATTAAAATGATAGAATAGAATTCATATATCCGATTCCGGATAGAAACGGATACATGGAATTTTTTCTACAATATCACAACAAATTTTCATAGGATTTCCATTTTGAATATCAACAACAATTTCAATACAGAATTACCATAGAGATTTTTCATCTATATAGTATATCCATTCATAAAATTTCCATATGAGAAATATTTTATATATACTTATCTGGGAAAATTACGGCATGGAAATAATGAACAAATAATCAGAAAATTTGACCACGTAAACATATATGCCGGAAATGATTCCATCGATTTTTGTTAAAATTCGAATAATTATTGATAAGTAACTATATAACATTCCATTATCATTAATCTTTTTGTTAATAAAAGATTATTGATCATTTCAGATATCTGCAGAAAAAAAGAAAATTTTTCATTCGAAACGGCTTGGATGCAATATTTTAACGTACTGTCTATTACAGAATTTCCGGAAAGACTCACCCATTTTCAGCTCTTTCAGGGTCAGTATCATGGACTTTTCTTCCCTGCTCTAAATCCTTTCGCCTACTTTCCTCCCTTTCCATAATTCTCCTCTTTTCACATTCCAACTTCCCGTTCTCTCACTTGCTCTTCATCACTTGCCCTCACCTGACTACTCAACCTCACTGCGTTACTACCCCTCGCCTTACTTTCTCTCCCTCACTCTCCTCTCAGTTCCTCATCTCACCCTCCCCTGCATTCTCCCATTCCATACCTCCCATAATTTCCCTCCTCTCTCTTCCCCTACTACTTCTACTATTACTTCTCTCACTTGTCCACCTCTAGTTCTTCACCTATTACTTCCCATCACTTCTTCTACTTCCCGAAATCTCGCTTCCATGGATCCCTTTTTCCCCACAATCCTTACTTCCCTGTCCACACTTCCCCTTTCCAAACGTGCCCTACTTCAACTCATCACGTCCCATCACTTAGCCAATTTCTTCTCACTCATTTACCACACAATTTCACTTTCCGAAGATATGAGGATTTCTGCCCGGGGCTGCAAAACCCTAAAATAATTATTATATTCAAATTGATAATATTTAGATTCTCTGGTGATTTTCAGTTTGCCAAAGAAGACAATATATAAATGTAAATCATCACATCTCCATGTGGAACAATCATCATATTATTTTGCATATCATCATGGAAAGACTCATTGTTGGTGGTGAGATACTCCATCGTCGTTTATAAAGCGTACTTTATTATTATACGGGAGGGCCAAGCAACAACTTCACAGCACTGCGGTAAAACCTGTTGTACTATACACACTGATTTGCTGAAGATGTCATGAAAGTCTTCTGGTTCTAGAAAATAATCCCCTAGGTATTTGTTTCTAAATCACGCCAAGGCATCACCTTCACCATGTATTTGATGAGCTGGCTCCTCATGAGCATCGCACTTTCGACAACGAGTGTTGTCGCCAATCCTCATGTTGTTCAAGTGTTTTCTCAGTCAGCAGTGTCCAGTAAGCAAATCTGTTACAAAATTATTCAGCCTTCCTGCTATGTTCAAGAGTTCATTAGACCTTCTTGTACACGTACCAGATAAGAAATTCTTAGGATGCACCATTTTTTTGGTTCCCTTCCAATATCTCGCTTGCTTCTCCGAGAGCCATTTACCAAGAGCTCCTTCCGCCGATGTGTACGAGATACCGCGGTAGGGTTTTGGTCAAGGACATCTTTCTACCAAACGAGACCTCCTGGTGTATATCATTTTTCTCCTCTCACTTCATCAGGACATTCTTTCGTTTAGCAAACATGACCTTGCAGGGTTTCATGAGGGATCATTTCCTCAACATAACATCAGTTTGCATAGCGAGAATATTATCCTAGCATAGCATGCACTTTCAAGCGCTCACTGTGTGTATGAAAGAAATCCTCTCTTAGGGTATCTCTTTAAAACGTTGGCCTTCACTTAATTACCATTTAGCCAAGTATAAACCACTCTGCTTGTCAGCATGCAGTGCATCCAGCTGTGTACCGGTGTCGCTAACTCCGTATATTTCAGCAGAGAGTTTTATGGATTCAATTGGAGTGTTACTGAATGCCTACTCTTTGCCTAGAAAGACTGCTATCGCTACTGCACCTTTTCGCATTGTATTATTGATGCGGGAGGTAAACACACAGAGAGCGGTTATGGTAGATCTGCCTTCTTGAGAGGCAAACTGATTCCTATGATGAGCTTTTTTCTGTTAGGATTTCCTCTTTCAAGTGAAGGTCTAATGATTTTTCTTGTATTTCCAGCATAAACCAGGTCAACCTTATCGGTTTAAAGGATTTTTCCTCATAGTATGTATCCTTACCCGACTTTGGAATGAAGATTGCCTTAACCTTCCCCCATGCTACCGGGGTCTATCTCATTTTTTTCTAAATGATTTTGTCTCATAGTATGTATCCATACCCGGCTTTGGAATGAAGATTGCCTTAACCTTCCTTAATGCTACCAACGTCTATACCATTTCCTAGCATGACCGAAAGATTCCGGATGAGGAACTCACAAAGGACTGAAATCCTTCTTAAATTAATGCAGGGAATATTTAATCATCTACTGCAGCTTTCAATTGTTTCAATTGTTTAAATACCCATGCAATTTTCGAATGAGTGACAATACGACTTGTAGTTTTCAGTCTTCCTTTCCGGCTAATAAAGTTTATCCTACTGAGGGTTATGAGTCACTGGCCGCCTCCTCATTCGTGTAGTCCAACTCCGAGCTCAGGGAGTTATTGGTTCTCTGGAGTCTATCAGTTTCAGGTATACTCTTGACTTCCTGTCAATATCCCTTCCGTGAGTCCCTTATGGCATTTTGTATATGATTATTATATCTTCTTAAGGTTGTCCTGTACAAGTCCCAATTCCCATTCTTCTTAGCCCTGGTAAAGAGGCGTCGAGTGTCTTTCTTTATGTCTTCTAGTCTAGGGATCCACCAGGGTGCATCCCTGTCTGTTTTCTTGATAAAAAGTGGACAATTGTCCTCATGCACTTTGTGCATTCCTCTTTGTAGATTGTTGACAGCAAGTTCTATATATTGACCTTATTCTGCCCAGTATGTCCCAGCTAACTGTTGAGATCTTTCCTAAAAGTATCTCAGTCAGTTGCTTTTGGTCTCTGAAACCTCTGAAACTCAGGCCTATCGACTGTCAAGGAGAAGCACATCTGGCTGTGATCCGATGAGGACGTATCCGAGGATACTTGCCACCCGTTGAACATTACGCTAATACATATCAAACATAAGGTCAAATCAATTAGCTCATGACATCTAGGCGTTACGATGGTAGATACATTACTTCGATTCAATTAAGTCAAACCAGTATTTAAAAAGCAATCTTACTAACGCTGACTCCTGTGGTCGGCATCCTTACTACCACAGGTCCAATGATGTGCGTTAGCATTATATCCGATGAGCGATGACCATCCTTCATCGCAGCAGTAGCCCATCAGTGTTCGCCATTTCTTAGATTAAATTTCTGGTAGCCAAATGGTAGGAACGCTGAGAAAATCACTGTAGGTTGGCTCCTGTCTCCTAAATTTCGCCTAATCTTCATTGCCACCAAGTCTCTAGGAAACAACCTTAATAATCCAATAAATTTAATACAGCCTCTGAAATAAAGTGCTGTCTCAGTTGTTCCTACGGAACTATCATAAATGAGTGACTCGCCCGTGTGATTGAATCATCTAACTTTGTCCTTGTAAGCCTAAAATTTTTGTATGAAGGCAAAAGCCGCCTTTTACGCTGTCAAACGTCTGCATAAAGTAGCAGATGCTCTTTGTGCGTGGTGATGGTTTGTCCGGATAAGGTTTGCAGGAAATGTTTGCGCATGCGCATTCCTTACTTCGAACCAAGAACTGTTCTACGCGTCACTTGTATTTTTCAACTAATCTCAAACCTAAGACGTACTTTTATGAGAAAACTCAATAATCATACTCCTATTACATAAAATATTGTCTATACCGATGCAGCGCATTTTTTTCACGGGTTCCGCCTGTTTGAAAAAATTCACGCTCCTGCGTAAAAAGACTACTTCGCTGCCTTGGTACATGATATTCTATTATTGAAGAAGGAGTGAAACCTCATCGAAAACATCTATCTACGATAGAAATAATTCCGCAAGGTGAAAAGTCATTAGTACAATCAACATAGTGTGTGAAATCAAAAATTGCCAAGTAATTTCAAAAGTTATATAATTTTTTTCTTAGATTGAATTATGAAAATTACAGAAACTTCAAGAATGTAATAAAAAAAATGTTTGCGAGATTATTATTAGGAGAAAAAAAAATTTCACGAAGATTTCATTTTCTTCCTTCTTCATACATTTTTAAAGATTCTGTAAATCTTCTGATCATTATATTCAAAATTTTTAATATCTTGTAGTATTACTTGGCAAACTTTAATTTTACAAAATATGTTGTCTGTACAGATAAGCTTTTACTTTGCGGAATTTTTATCATCGTAGATGTTGTATGAGATTTCTATCTAGGTTCTCTTTAGCACTTGTTGTGGAAATTTCATACTTGAAATAGCCTTTGAATATTCTCTATAGAATTCTGCATGAAAATTTTGTAAATTTATTTCGGTGAAATAACACTCCTATATAAATGCCGTACACAATATTTCTTCAGAATTCGTTGTGGAGATTCTATGTGAAATGCAGTGTGTCTATGGAATTCTGTATGGAAATTTGTAGCGTGTGAGAGTATACTTGATGTATACACGTTTTGCGAAAAAATCATTTATTGTCAAAAAATCTTGAAAAATATTGGTCTGAGATAGAAATCTTATACATAAAAGCTTTCTACTTCCTTCTCAGTGTCCACCTTTTGAAATTAATAAATATTTCACGGAAAACATCCTTTTCAAAGAAAAATCTGGAAATTCGTTTTTGTCATTTTTCTTGAAGAATATTACATCTGCGGAAGCAGTTATTGCAAAAAAATGTGTTTCGATAAGATCTACAACTTTTGTCGAAAATATTTTTATCTCAGATCAATATTTTTCCAGATTCTTGAAGAAAAAACTGATTTTAACAAAACTAAAAAGTGTAAATAAATTAGTTTATATTAACTTGCGCCAAAAAACCTCTTGCAAAATTTAACCAGGATAAAAGGAACCACTAAGCCAAGTTTCTGGTCAATATTCTTGGGTGACCTATTCGAAGATATACTGAAGAAGTAAAAGTTATTTGAAATAAATCAAATGCAAAATGGAAAGAAAAGGTTCGCTGTTCAAGAAATTATGTGAAGTGAGCTATTTTGCATTCACCTTTCAAGAGCGTTCAGAATTCTCTTTAAATTTCACACAGTACTCGTAGATTTCAGAATGTAGAGAGAAGTTTTGATGGTGTGAGATCCTGCGAAACAAGAGGCTACTCGCGACAAGCGCAGGGAAAGAGAATTTTCGAGTCTATGTAAATCGCGATAGAATTGGAAATGTGTAAATGCTGAATTGGAAATTCAGGATTCTGTCATGCGAAGCGATTGGTCTCCCACACCTGCAACCGTTAGACCGTGATTCCACACTAGATCGTCGCGTTTACTGGAAAAATTGCAAAAGCACGATTTGCCCGTCGACTTTTGAGAACCAAGTGTGCCCATTCACAAAAAATACCATTATCTAAAAAAAGTCATAGGTTTCCTTTCAAATCAATTTAAATATTTAATGGTGAAAGATCCTTATAGTTATTTCAAAATTAAAGAATTCACTCTTTTATGGCTGAAAATTGTTCCACATGAAGGAATCAATACTAAAATGCAGATTAAAGTAGTCAAAGTGGTTCTCTTTTCATTTCGAAGTCTTCAAATTACCAACTTTGAATATTTTAATTTTATCAATAACATATTGCATAAGGTAAAGGATGAATGCCTTTTATTGTGGATAGGTTCAATTTATAGAGTTTTAAAATTAGGCTTCATCTCAAAATAAAAGATTCAAAATGGTAAAATGTCAAATCAGAGGGCTTTGATATTCTATGATTGAAAACTGTGAATATGGAAAATGACAGAGTTTCAAATTAAATGTCATACTTTAATATTTTCGGCAACAAGTATGAAAAATCGTTTTAACATGAGGGATTTAAAACAAAAAAATGAAAATAAAAATTGACAGTGTCTATATGTTTCAAATAAATATGGCCATTCGTACCAAAACTATTATATGCGTAGACACAGCCATTCCAATTTATGAGATTTATTGTTAGAAATTATATAATTTTGAATTGGAAAAATTCAACATTGGACGATTACGAACTATCATGAATGATAAATTATTATTTTAATTTAGATCGTCTTAAATTCCTTATAGTTATAATGGTGATTTTCACATTTCAAAATTCAACAATTTCAAACCATACAATTTTCAACGCTACCATGATAATTGAAAATAGTTCATTCTGAATAAACAGTCAAATATTCGAGGGTTACATCACTTCAAGTACTTTTAGCAAACAGTGCAATCAATTTAAAATTCGCAATTATTTAACTGTTAAGAGCTTCGATTTTCAATAGTACCATTTAAAAGAAATCCATTTAATAATTGTTTAATTTTAGAAATTTTGGCAGATACAGAATTGCTCAATTTTTAATTCTTCTTCGCGGAGAAAGAAGAGTCTCCCAGAGTTATGCAATTTTCAGATAAAGTAAGGTTTCTTAGCTCTGGCGAGAAACTCTTACGGTTTTAGTCGTATGACCATCCGTCAGTCGTATTTTTTCCCGGGAGACGATACGAGACGAGACCAGACGATATGAATTGGGGCACAGGTGGGAAAAGGAGGGATCGAAAAAGTAGGTATGGGAAAAGGAGGGGTGGGGAGTGCGGAGGGTTTAACGACTTAATTAACGACCTAATAGGATATAAAATCCGTTTGGTAGGTGGATCTCCCTTATTTTGACGAATTTTCCCATTCCCATCATAATGAGAAGGTGGTCATATGTCAAAACTGGCTTTTATGGATTTCAATAATTTTCCACATTTCGAGACTCCCTTAATCCAGATAAACAGGTTTTTGCGATGATGTCAGTCTGCTCGTCGTTGTTGTCGTTGTCGTCGTTATCGTAGTCGCTGCCATTGTTGTCGCTGTCTATATACCGGTTAACTTTTCCAAAAATAATTTAATTTGATTGTTCTCTAGCACACCCTTTCAGGGACCGAAAGGAAGGTCCAGTTCGTTAACCAGCAATTTTTGACAAGCGGTTCTGGTTTCCCACCAAATAAAATACAAAGAAATACAACATTCTATTTTGCGCTCACATTATCCAATATACGTGAAAAATGAATATACAACAATTCTACGCCCAAAAAGGATCTAAAAATTTATCAAGATTAATTTTGCATAGTAAGTGTATTTTTTGTTTTAAGGGTGGAAATAATTCTTTGATAGAAAGCGTACGCCTCCTCAGAATCAAGTTCCACTTGAAAAAGCAGGCAAAGTTTGTACCCTAGAAATTATGTTTTGGGGATGCCTCCTGAGTATTTTTACTGAATATGAAAAAACTTGCCAGGGCCCCTCTGAATATAACTCGGTATTTGTTGTTTTCTGATCAAGTCATGTAATTTTTTTCGAAAGGAACAAACAATAAATAAAGTTTTCTCTGATGTAAACTTTAAATTTTGCGTCCAAAAAAAGTTTCCACGTGATTAATATTGATTGACTTTCTCCTTCCTTTTAGATTTTGAAAAATGTTCGAAAGACATCAGTAAAAAAAAAGAGAAATGTTCTAGCATAAATAGTTATGAAATTATAACCTCTGAAAGAGATTTTTCAGTCAAAAAACGTTGAATCTTTTTCTTTTTGAATAACATCTTGCCCCCTATATATCCCACATGCAATTTGTATAAACATGAATCAGACCAGATTCAATCATTTCTCAAACTAAAAAAAAATTGATTCTAGCTCTTATAGAACACCAGTTATAGTCTCTTATAGCAGGCTGCTTTTTGTGGAACTATATCATAGATCGTGTTTTTTACTTAAAACCTATTCTGTATGTATTGCATCGCTACTTCTCACTAGTAGTGCTTTATTTGTTTTAGAATCTTCTGATTCATACACATTGTCTTCATTGTCTTTATTACTGAACAATTCACAAAAAGGTTAGGACCAGAATGCTGACAATCGAGAACATAACGCCATATTTCAGTGCGGATGTTGGTAGAACTGCTCAGGTGTCACTTCTGCCAATGTCGCCAAGGAGGTGAACTTGTAACTCTCACTAATTTCATTTCTTGGCAAATAAATTGGTGGTAAATGTGACTACCTTATTTGTTGTCACTAAAATTACTATCTAATGGAAAATGTTATTTTGTCGACCAAGGTTATTAATTAATTAATTTTCTGATGATTAATTTTGTAGATCTACTGGTGAAATAATTTTCTGGTGAAACGAGAAAAAATCTGCCTCAAACCGGATTTGAACCGGCAACGCCACTATACATGAGTGGACCGTTAACCAATTACGCCACCGAGGCTGACGCAGATAATATCTCGTTTCTCCTATATCCATAGGCGACGCGAATCTGCTTCTCATTGACCTGTGAATTTCTAGAGACTCATTCTAATCTGAATAAATTTCACCGAATCTGAATAATTTAATGGAAGATGTTATTTTGTCGACCAGGGTAATTAATTAATTAATTTTCTGATGTTAAATTTTGTTGATCTACTGGTAAAATTTCTGGTGAAACGAGAATAATTGGTTAACGCTCCACTTCTCGTTTCACCGGAAAATTATTTGATCAGTGGTTTAATAAAATTTAACATCAGGAAATTAATTATAATCACTATCGTTACTAATATAACCTACGTAGGTAGTTGGTTAGTTACTTTTACCATCAGAGTAGTTGTCGCAGCTAATACATTCTCTGTTGATAGATAGTCGATTTAAAATGTTTACTATAGAAATGATTTAAATTCAAGTAGTTTTAATTTTTAGTTATTTAGGCATTCGAAACTGTATCTAAAAATGTTCTAATAAAGTAAAAAGGCTTTAAGGTTTTGAGATATTTAATCATTGTAAACAAGATTATTCCATACTTCAAAATGTCATCAATCCAATTTTCTAAACTCAACAGAATCTTAAATCAAAACTCAATAAACATTGCATACTTCCTTGTGATATCATGCTAGTGACATATGAAGTATTTGGAAAGGCGTTTCTAATACAAATAAAAAGAACCACCTGAAAAAGATAAATTCTCTGTCATTTCCTGATTTTTTCCAGTCTCAAGAAATTTTTCGAGCGGGAGAATATCGAGTAAACATGTTTAGAGATACAAAACTTTCAAACATCCTTGGAATTCCTGTCAATTGTGCAACCAAATAGAAGTTATGAATCGAGAAAACATTTTTGATCTTCAGTCCCTTGAATAGGTTCCAATATTGATATTCAGATTTATAAATGTAAGAGCCCCTTCATATTTTTGTCTACCTTTATCGTTTTATTATTATTTTCTCATTTTGCAGTCTCGCTAAAATTGTGGAAAACTAAACTGCGATGGTCAGTTCATTTTGCAGTTCGACAGACCGTACAATTTCTTATAACATTATACTGAAATATCCTTCTCTATAATGTTCCCGGATGCGTGTTTCAGTTCGTTTCAGAAGCTCAAGTTCTGTCTATCGAAAACTAATAATTCACACTTGAACGAGCCCGCCTAGAAGATCGACTTGGCCAGGAAGACTGAAAGCAATTATTACGCAGAAAAAGACGGCGAGACTCTTCGTCTGTCCGGAATCGCCAAACTTTCCTTAGGGTATTAACTTTTCCCAAGATGTTCAGTGAACATTCAACCAGGTAATTTCAAAAAACTTTTATCCTCGTCAGTTCAGAATCCATATTAGGTGGAAGCAATTCAGCTTTGATTCAGCTGACTGGAAATTTTTCATCGAGGATCAGTTAGTTTTCACGGAGATGAAACAATATAATACAATTCTGTACCTCAGGTCGGGTAGGTGAGGAAGGGAGGCAGGAAGAGGACCAAAGAGAGGAAGATTTTACACAAAAATATTTTGAAAATTTCAAAAATCTAATGCAAAGAGTAAAATAATAAAATGAATCAAAATGCTTAAAAAGCAAGAGAAAAATAATAATATGAACAACTGACAATTTTTTTAATACAAATATTTCACATTTATTTTAAACAGGATTTTAAATAAAAAATTCTCAATAAAAAAAGTTCCTACATGAAATTCTCTAACTCCATCGGAATTATTTGCGAAAATGCAAAAAAGAAGAGGGATAATCGATCAAGACGCAGTTGAAATATTTTAATCAAGAAATATTTTTTATTTGTCTAAGAGTACCAATTTTGTATTTATTTTTTTCTTGGTTTTTATAATATAAATTTCTCCAACAAGAAATACTTCATGAATGCGAAATATTTGAATCAATGAAATTATCAAAAAACGGCACAGGTTCATATTTCCTTTTCTTTCATTTTGAAGAAATGTTGTACAGCTTTTTGTTTTAAATTATATGAGAGGAATTAAATATTATTTTAGAGTAATGATTTGATATTAACTGCCGGAGAAGGCTTTTTGACCTTCAGATATATATATTGTCATTTTTAAGTACTCCTGTATTCTTGTATATTTGAAAATATAGTTGTTGACGTTTTTTGCATCATTTTGAATTCATGACCTAAAAAACTCAAATCCACCGTCAAAACGCACCGTCTGAACTTGCTACATTTGGTGAAAAAATAAATGCGTATTTGTGTTTCATTAAAAAAAGACACATGTGAATCGTGGAGGTAAGGCACGTGGTACTAAAATATCTAGAGAATTGCCTAAAAATATTATTCTTGATCAAGGTTTTCAATTTTTCTTTAAATAAAACAAAAAGGCACATTCATTTTTCCACAAACAGAACAATTTTGTCGGGTTTGTGATGAGAAAAGTTTAGTTTTTCTGAGTTAAACAAAACAAGAAATAAACAATTATATGATTTTTGTAATGAGGAGTAGAATGGAAAGTAATAACCAAGGATAGAAATGGATACAACTTGTTTAATGCTGTTAAAATTTGAAGAAAACATGATTAAATGGGATCGAAAGGGATAGAATAGAAAGAGGGTCGGGGATATTGCAAATAAATGTGATAGATAATGTAAGAATTATTGGGAAGGTGTATAGGATTAGATATTATCAAATAGAATAGGAATTGTTTAAACAATTTGAAGCGATAATGTCATAGAAACAATAATAAAACGAATATAAAAGAACACCTTCTGTAACAACATAGAATAGAGAAGGATATAATTGAAGGGTTGCAGTACAGAACTATATAACCTAGAAAATCGGAATTTTTCAGAAAAGCGAAAAAATATTCTGTAAATTCAAAATGAGCATTTTAAGATCAAACAAAAGTTCACACATGAGCTGAAGTGTTTCTCAAACTAGACAATAAGAGTATAATTAAAAAAATTAAAATTTAGGAATTTTAAATGAGATTAAAATCAAATTCAAAATCATATTTAACGTCCAGTACTCAAGTTTGTGTATTGAATTCCTGAAAACAAAAAGAATTCAACGATGAAATTTGAACAACCACCACAAAATGCTTCTATTGCAATTCCTGAAAACAAACAAATTTGTTCCTTTGGACAGAAATAAAAAAAAGGACAGAAAAATGAGAAGACAAACAACCAAATCCTCTTCCTTCTCTTTTTTATTTCTTCCGTATTTTTTTTTATTATCATCAAGTAAAAATATGTCAGAAAAAAAAAAATTTGTTGTTTTCAGAAATTGCAATAGGAGCATTTTGTAGTGGTTGTCCAAATTTGATTGTTTGATTCTTGTTTTGTTTTCAGAAATTCTATACACTAAAAAGATTATCCAGTTACTAAAGATATGATATGGATCTTTACAATCAGAAAGTTACAGGAGCCTAAAAGTTAACCAATTCCGATTATATCATTCAAGAATTTCGTAGTTTAGATTTGAAAACTTGCTCCCGATATATGGGTGATTCCCTGCATACAGGGCACTTTTGTGTTTTGGACCTCTGGTAACTAAACTACGTAATGTTTCTTCATAAAACTTGTCTAAACTCTTCATTTTAGCACAAAACAATATCTCCGTAAGGAAAAATCATGTCAAAAACTACAAAACTCATAATAAATATTTTAATTCATCTGATATATTAGTAGAGAAAATTTAATTATACACGTGCCTCCCTACATGTTTTCGATGGTTACGGTAAACGAATCTCCCATCGCTTTTATCAACTTTTAATCATTTTTTAGGTCTTATCTTCACACTACTGAGAACTTTTATATTTCATGATAAAAATAAATGAAAATATGAAAATTCCGTGTAGCACATAATAAAAGAGTCTTTTTCAGAAGGATTTATTGATTACTCCTGTCTTCAAAGCGTTAAAAGTAATTTTGTATGGTTTTCGGATACCGTAAAATCGGATACCATAACGTGCTTTTCGCTGTGTTCCTGTGTTTTGTATTATTTCTTGTTGCATTGATGGATACCGAGATGAATTCTGTATTTCAGTATCAAGAATACGTTTCGTAAATAAACCTGAAGCCTCATATAAACCTGAAATTAATCAGAATGACACGCTGTTAAAGTGAACCATCTCAGAATGAATAAAAAAATTACTCTCAGAATGTTAATGAAAAACAAAAATGGTCAAAAAGTCTTTAGAAATACTTAATTGTGTCATTACTTTCTTGTCAAGTATTATACTCTTACACTTAGGATTATAATTCAGAATAATAAATTTGAAACTAAAAAAAAATTCCAACTTTGAAAAGAATATTGCAGATTTGAAAAGAAATAATAAATTTTGGAGAAACTTTGAATTTCTTAAACAAAACTATTCTGCCTTGCCATGTTACGTTTAATGTGGCAATATTTTACAGTATTGTTTTACTTTACATACAATCAGAGAAAATCACCTGGGAAATCAAAAATTGAAAAACCTTTCATGTGCTGCAGGTCATTCAAGTGAGAATTGAGCGTGAATATTTATAAGGTCCCTTTCTTTAAGGCCAATGAACCTAATCATTATGAAATACAAAAAATTTGAAACATTTTTCCAAAAAAAGTTGCCTTGCCAAAAATTTCCTGTCTGTAAACAATCACCCATATGGAGACGCTGAATAGAAATGAAAAAGTTTTTAGGGGAAAAAATTATTCTTGTTTCCAGAAAATAAAGATTTCGTGTGACGGTATCGCACTGTAACATACGGTTTTTTTGCTCGTGAAAATAGAAGATTTAAGATCTCAGGTTGGAATTTGGCTGGTACTTTTGTGCTGAACAAATCGGAAATAGTTTTTTCTAAGTCCTTTTTTCAAAAAATAATTATTTTATCATTTAAGTGTATTAAAAACTTTTAGGAACAAAAATGGCAAGAAAAAAAGGTTTAAAAAAAGGTAAGAGGTTAAACAATAAGCCAGTACACTGCCTCAGTTATCTGGTTTTGAATTATTCAAAAAGACCATTATTGCCAAAATATTGGTTATTTAGTTGTGTATTGCAACCCTTCAACTCCAACTTGCAATTCGACTCACATGTATACTAAATATGTTTTATATGACATATATGTCATATAAAAAATATTTAGATTTGTATACTTGGTCCAGATGTAGGTTACGGAAGCTATGATAACGACCCTTCACCGAAAGCCGATTCACGGTTTGGAACTCGTACCGATAATCAATTTCACTTTAATTAATGTGGCGTTTCCAATTTCATCTCAGAAAGAAGTCACAAGGGCCTGGCACAGAATTCAAAATGGAACAGAAAAGAGAGAGCTGGATACTACCCAGCTAAGTTGAGCAAGCCACTTCAACAACAACACTATCCATTCACGCCGGCGGTCGCAAGGTCTCGGACGACAGACTAGAAGAAAAGTGACCGATACTTTCACGATGATTCATTATAATAAATTTAAATTTAAAATTTAAAGATTTTTCGGGTTTCAATCGTGTGCGAAACTATGAATGTTGCCGACGCTTCGTGAACATTGCAGTTCACTTCTTCAGGGCTCACCTGAAACTGAAGTTTCAGGTTATGTTGTTCTTATATATGTATTCTCTACGATGCCTGTGATTGGCCAGAGTGCCCCATGGTGGGGACTGCTTGAACTAGATTGGCCAATCAAGTCTTTTTAAAAAAAAAACCCGGGAGGACGGAAAGCCAAATCGGATTGGTATTATATCCATTGTCCCTATTGATGTTATTAGGGTGTTTCAAGATTTCGATTGCTTCTCTATATTTTCTTGGAAATTTATTGTACGTTTTGGCAATGACGGTTGTTTTGTCAAATAAAATACTATGTCCTGTTTCGATATGATGCTCAGCTACTGCTGATTGTGTGAAATGTTTTAGCCTAACTTTACTCTCATGTTCCTTTACACGTTGACTTACCGCCCTCCCGGTTTCTCCAATATAGACATTACCATAAGAACAAGGGATTTGATATACTCCCGGATCACTGAAAGGTTCCTTTTTATCTTTAGGGTTGTTTAGAAGTTGTCCTATTTTTGCAGGTGGTTTAAATATAGTTTGGATGTTGTGTTTGTTGAGAATTCTTCCTATTTGTTCCGTGATACCTTGAATGTAGGGTAGGATGGTGGTTGTTTTTCTCTCTCTTTCTTTAGTAGGTTGTGTTGACGTATTTTCTTGAGTGTATTTTCTTATTGCTTTATTAATTTGTTTGTTTGTGTAATCGTTTTGTATTAGGATTTGTTTAACATTTTGTAATTCCTTTTGTAAGTTATCTTTATCTGTTATGGAGACAGCTCTGTATACAAGGGAATTGATGACCGATTGCTTTTGAGATGGGTGGTGGTGGGAGGAGGCATGCAGGTATCTGTTTGTATGCGTGGGTTTTCTGTAAACCTCATGTCCTAATGTGTTATCAGATCTTTTATAAACTAGTACGTCCAAGAAAGGTAATTTTCCGCTTTGTTCAATTTCCATAGTGAACTTGATATTAGGGTGTATTTGATTGATGAAATCGAAAAATTTGTTTAGTTCGTCTAGTCCGTGTCTCCAGATGACAAAAGTGTCGTCAACGTAACGGCACCAGAATTCCGGTTTAAGCTTGGATTTGTTAAAGATTTTAGTTTCTAAATTTTCCATAAAAATGTTGGCTATTACAGGTGAGATTGGAGATCCCATAGCTGCTCCTGAGGTTTGTTCGTAGAATTGGTTATTGAAAGAGAAATAGGTATTAGTGAGACAGTGTTCTATTAAAGGTGTGAGATTAAAGGGTAAGTTTGCAAATGATTTAATAATATCGATTGTATCAGATATTGATACTTTTGTAAAGAGGGATACTACGTCGAAACTTACTAGGATGTCTTGGGGTTGAATGTGAATTTGTTGTATTTTTCTGATGAAGTCAAAAGAGTTTTGGATGTGTGTGATAGAGTTTCCTGTGAAAGGCTTAAGTTTTTTGGCGAGAAAGCGTGCTAGGTTGTAAGTTGGAGAGTTTATTGCGCTGACGATCGGTCTGAGTGGGATGTTGTTTTTGTGAATTTTTGGAAGTCCGTAAAGTTTTGGAGAGATAGGATTAGTAGGTTTTAATTTAGATATTGTATCGCTGTCAAGATTTGAGTCTTTTAGGAGGCTTTGTGTTTTTCTGGTTATTGTTTTTGTGGGGTCTTTTTTAAGCTTTTTATATGTATCGTCAGTAAGAAGGTCCATGATTTTGTTGTTATAGTCTTCTTTATTCATAATTACTGTTGTGTTGCCTTTGTCTGCGAGTAATATTATGATGTCTTCATTCTGATTGAGTTCTTTAATAGCTGTTTTTTCTTGTTTTGTTAAGTTTGAGGAAGGAAGTTGGGCTTCGCGTAAAATGTTGGCTGTCCTACGTCGTATGTCATTTGCTTTTTCGGGTGGAAGGGTGTATATTGTGGATTCCAAATTACTGATTATTTCTTCTTTTGGGATTTTGAAGGGAGCGACTGCAAAATTATGTCCTTTAGATAAGGCTGAAATCATTTCGTTGCTGAGATGATGGTTAGAGATGTTTTTTACTGTATTAGTTAATGGTGCGTGCTTTACTGGAAGTAATTTGTCAAATTTTATTTTTTGTTTCTCAGTGCAAAAATCTTTAATCCGTTGGGATTGGTCAAATGATATGCGGTCCAATGTGGACCAAATGTCAAATCTGAGAGTGTTTGATAGAAAAAGATGAAGTTTCAATAGTTTTTTGGAGGTGGTATGCAAGTCAAATTTGGTATATTGTATCCTTTCTTTTAAGAGAAGCAAACTTGTTTTATGTAGAATTGATTTGGATTCAGATGTTCCCAAATGATTTTTTAACTGTAAGAATTTTGGGACGATGTTATTGTCCCTACACCGTTTTAAGAAAGCTAAAGATGTTAGTAGTTTAGCTTGAGAAGACCTGAGCTTACTAAAAGTGTTAGTTTTAGTAAGGAAGCTCTCCCCGTAGAGTTCTTTAATAATAGATTTGATACTTTCACGATGATTCATTATAATAAATTTAAATTTAAAATTTAGAATTTAAAATTTAAAGATTTTTCGGGTTTCAATCGTGTGCGAAACTATGAATGTTGCCGACGTTTCGTGAACATTGCAGTTCACTTCTTCAGGGCTGACCTGAAACTGAAGTTTCAGGTTATGTTGTTCTTATATATGTATTCTCTACGATGCCTGTGATTGGCCAGAGTGCCCCATGGTGGGG